>NW_020868696.1:399902-412402 GCF_003789085.1 Penaeus vannamei
TTCCTATTCACCCTCCCTCCTCTCTTTCTCTTTCCTTTCCACTCTCCCTCCTCTCTCTCTCTTTTTCTCTTCCACCTTCCTTTCTTTCTCTCTCTCTTTCCCTCCCCCCTCCTCTCTCTCTCTCTCTTTCCCTCCCACTCCCCCTCTCACTCTATATATATCGCCCTCCTTCCTCCCCCTCTCTCTTTATTGTTTTTCTTTCTTTTGCTCGTTGATTCTCTTTCTCTCTACCTCCCTCCTTCCCTCTCTCGCTCTCTCTCCTTCACTCTTCTCTCTCTTTCTCTCCCCCTCTCTGTCTCTCTGTATCTATATGTATCTGTCTTTCTAAAGCTCAAGTTATCTATAGCATGACCCATGAAGTTATTAAATAGAAATAAAAAATAACTCATATTCAGGTAGCTTATCCCAATAAGCTACCTGCAGCCCCCACACGTGTACTGCTGATTTGAACTGTTGGATGGAGGTTAAAAGAAGCAAATCCATCTCTCGCACCAGCTGATTCCACATTCTGGAATATTTCGGCAGAAATGTGCGTAGAAAGGTTTCAATTTCGAGAAGGGAACGTGAAGTTCGTGACTTCGGCTGCGGCTATTCCTGGTGTTATAGTTTGAGGGAACCTCAGGCTGAAGTCGTAACGTAGCAAAGTGAGAGCTGTTCTGCTGGTGGACCTTGTATACCGCAACGCCGCCACGTCCCTGCGGTGCTGGAGAGGCTGGAAGTAGACCAGGCGATCATTTTCCCGCATTTTGAATGTCACCAGGCGGCGGGCTTGATTCTGTACTCTGTAGAGGAAGGCAAGGAAGGATGGCGGGTAAGACGACCATACCAAAGGGGCATATTCCATCAAGGAGTGAACTTATGAGTTGTAGAGCATGCAGCACCCGCTGCTATCGAGAAGATGGGATCTTCTGCGTACGCATGCCAGTTTACGAGCTGCTCTTTTGGCCACATCTTTTACATGACTACTGAATATAAGCTGATTATCAAACCGCACTCCAAAGATGCTTATTTCTCTTGTCAGATCGAATGTTTCTTCATCAACACTAATGGAGGGGGTTAGTGGGCTCTGTCGACGGACTATTAGCATGACCTGAGTTTTTATCTGGTGCCAGTTTAACCTGCCGTCGTCGGCCCCAAGAGGTGAGGAGTGGTAACGCATCATGTTCAAGTGTGGCAGTGGTTCATGCTTTTCACATGTAAATGATTGTTGTGGCCCCGCTTTTCCACAACATTCATTGAATGTTTTTCAATATTAATACTTATTGTTAGATTAATTAATGTTCAATTCTTTTCAATAATTATGGTATACTTTAAATAACTTATCAATGTATTTCAAAGTATTAATTCTATTAATTAGTGCAATTCAAGGATTGAGTTAAATCTTTATGAAAATCAATACATTTATTAATTAATAATTAATTATCAGTGTAATGTAATAAAATCACAAAATCAAAGATTATATCAAACAAAAAACATACAAGACATTATTTACGAGCTTGACACCATACATACTAGACAATTATGACTCCCTGTTAAATAATTATGCCATGAAACTTGACGAAAATAAAATTAACAGCATTCAAAATTACGTTATATTCTAATGAACCATATATTATCAAATTAAAATAGTTCTGAAAGCAATTAATTACTCATCTCACAAGTTAATAAATCAATTACATATTACACAAAAGAATAATGGTCACAAGAAAAGCAAATACTCTGTGAAATAGACATACTCTGTGAAATGAATATAATTTTAAAAGAATAGACAAATAGTTAATCTTCGTAAGCACAAAGTAAGATGTATTTTTACAATCTAACATATCTATATCCATTAAATGTTAATAAAGATACATGTAACACAATATTGCCACATTAGTTAAATTTAATAAACAAGTTGTTTCATTATATGTTCATAAAACATTTCACTTTCTTCTTAACCGTAATTGTGTTCTGATATAACTCTCCTATTTTTCCAGAATAACTCCCATGTTACTGCTTTCCATTTCCAATTCCTGTCCACCATGTTCCATCATGATAGTACACTAAATTACTTCAAAAGTTCCTTTAGATGAGCCACCAAAAGGAACATGGCTACTGGACGCTACTCCGAGACCTAATCCAGTCTCCGTCACTGGCAATCCTTTTATTTTCGATATGGGGCTCATTCGGTCACACCCTATGGCGTTATCACTTATCCACTTCTTATAGTTGGAAACATACATGCATGTGGACTTTCTGTCTCATCAAATTTTTAATACTATATTTATTACATTTCACTTTTCCTGCCTGCTATCCGACTTAATTTGTTGTTCCCAGATTGGTAGACATTAATCATGTGTTGTTACCATTTGTCACATGAGGCTTTCACTGTTTTGGGTCATGGTGCCTCTATTTTTTGTAGTGCCTCCTTTCCTGTTGACTGCTCGAGTCCTCGCTTTTTTGGGCGTCTTGTCCAGGCTTTAGTTACTTAATCCATCCATATGACATCTGTTTTACCCACTCGTTGTTCGCGTGATGATGACATGTGTCTACGACATGATAACGTGCAGTCGTCAGCATATGCATGGGCTTCTGGAATCAGATGTAGAGTATCAATGAAATAGACATTCCATATAAGCGGGCCAGTAACGCTGCCCTGGGGTACACTTGTACTGATTGGGTATTCACCTGATGTAGCCATTTACTACAACTTGGAGAATTCTTCCACGTAAATGATATTTAATGAGCTCCAGCAGGTCATCGACAATTCCAAAACTTTTAGTTTGGAAATAATGCCTTTATGCAATACTCTGTTGAAGACACCAGCGATGTCCTGGGCAGCGACATTAGTTTCTTTGCCAGCATCAAGGGATTTGTTCCAACTGGTGACTAATTGTAGTAGTAGGTCGGATGCTGATCTCTTCGATCTAAATCCAAACTGCTTGCTAATAAAAAGGTTGTTGTCAAAGAAGCCGGTCATTATGTTCAGAATTTTTTCGTAGATTTTACCCACGATCGAAAGTAGTGATATGGGCCTGTAGTTTTCAGGGAGTGCCTGGCTTTTCTTTTTATGCACTAGCACAACTCTAGTCTGTTTCTAAATAACTGGCCACTTTTGCTGTTAAGAGACAATTTTGCAATAAGGTGGCGAGAGAAGTTGCAATCTGGTAAGCACACTTTTTAACTATGTGTTAATAAAACCAGAGTTTTTATTAACCTGTCTTCATATTTCACTTCAACACAGATGACCAGTGAGAGGAGACAAGTAATTCAGATTTGTCCTGACTAGATGTTGCTTCGTTTCCATCTGGCTAATACAATGGTAGAATGCAGTTTGACTAAGCTCCACCAGTCTTTACTGCCGATCGGTGGCCCATTTTTGAACCTGCTTCATTTATAGGCAATTTTGTGGTTCAACTTGTCTTCTGTCGATGCTCTATTTTCCTTGGCTGTAAGTCTCTGTGTGCCCAAACCAAGGCTGTTCTTCTGCTCTAACTTTGTATGATTTATGAGGTATAAAGCATTCTTGTAGTTTTTGTAGGGTTTCGGGGAATTTAATAGCCTGTGTATTAAAATCTGTGTGAAGGAGGTTCCATGCATTGTTTCCTAGGACACTGCGAAAATCTTGCAGGCAGCCCTTCAAGCTCTGAATGCTTCTTGTAAGTGCCTCCTAACGAGTGGCCTTCAGGTCAGTGCATATGGCATAATGATCTGAAAAGCCCACTGCTCCTGTGATACGGCTAACTGTTCCTTCGGGAAGAAAGGAGATGACAGGGTCTTATGAGGAGCCTATTCAACCATGTATTGTTAATAGATTTTAGAAAAATCTTGCAACATGCTGGTTAATATTACCTGCAATTAGTTTTTTTTTTTTTTTTTTTTTTTTTTTTTTTTTTTTTTTTTTTACTGATGTACGGATGTAATATTCTAAGGTTATTTAATAGGAAGTTGATGGTTTCAATCACAGAGTAAGACAGTTTCCTGGGTGGTTAGCCAGAGCCTTTGTAAAACATGAGCTCCAGATGATCTGGTATGTCGATTTCCAGGGGCTGAACATAGAGTGCCTTACAGAAACAGTATGTAACACTACCAAAAGTGCCACTATTTTTTTTTCTGTGCCATTTCGATAAACCGGATATTTGTCCGAAGTCCTCCGAGACTGTTGGATTTAGAAAAGTCTCTACAGTGGCAATTAAATTAGGCTTGTGTGGTATCACATGCCTATGTGTAAGGTCACTGATATTTGTCTGGAAACCTCTGACATGAGCTGAGAGCATGGTTAGATTGTCCGACCCTTTACTGGAATGGGGAATTGAACCAAGGGCCACGAGGACCAAGTTGTGGTTGATGAGGTGGGTCGAAAGTGGTCAGTGGCCAACTAACAAATCCTGATGGTCTGTGGGGATGTAAACCAGTAGACGGGTTTGACGCATCAGCATGGTTAGGGCATTATAATGTGCCTGTTCAGATACAAAATTCTGTACAAGTTATTTCTGTTTTTCCTGATTAAATTAGTGGAAAAAATTATTTTTTCGTACATTTTTATAGATATAAAATATATATAAATTTTTATCACCTGAAATGAAAATCTGATAATTGAAAAAATCCCCCAGTTATTCAGCTATCAAATGATCCAAACCCCATTTGAATCGGCCAATTAGATATGGAGTGACAAGAAAAAAAGAAAAAAAAAAAGGAAAAAAGTATAGTTTTAAGATATTAGGCTTTAAAGTTTAGGATACTTTTAACCATTTTTTTTTTTTTTTTTTTTAGAATCCGATCTCTACATTTATTGTGGCGGCCCCCCTCAAGAAAGAACGATTGGAGATAAAGATCCGTAGGTGCAAAGGGAACCTTGAGTGTTTTTCTTCGCCTTGGGGTAGTCCTGGTACTGTTGGGGGCTTCTGGAGGTCGTGGGAAGAGCAATGAAGTTAGGTGGGGAGCTTGTTGCTCATGAGCCTTATACATCACACACAACCCAGAAACATCCTGACGTGGCAGCGGCTGTAGTGCAGTAAGCTGTTCCAATGTCTGTCTCCTCTGAATCAGATGTTTTGCTCCGTCTTGGATTTTGTCTAGAAGGTTCAGGTATGATAGAGGACACGACCACATAAGAGGGCAGTACTCCATTAATGGTCTCACCTGGGATTTGTAGAGTGTTTCACATCCACTGCCATCCAGGGTGTGAGAGATACGACTTACACATGCATGTTTATTTGCAGTTTTATTTTTTTTTTCAATGTTCCGAACGTGTCCTGTATAAGTAAAGTTTTTGTTAATATTAAGACCAAGTATCTCAATTTCTTCCTGAAGCTTGAGGCAGGACCCTCCAAGTTGTATGTCTTATCCGTTTTGGTGCAAAGCATGTTGTCTTTACGAAATGTGCATCAACTGTGTCTTGTCAGGTGCAAGAGAGACTTGCCAGCGACATTCTCAGGACAATATTACATCAAGGGTGTGATCGATGTGATAATTTCTCTCAGCCTGCTGTTCCTATTTACAAGTGAACGTCAGAGTACAATCGTCGGCATATGCTCGCGTTTGCAGTATGAGTTGTAAAATGTTGTTAAAACAAAAGTTTCATAAGAGAAGTCCCAACACACTTCCTTGTGGTACACAAGTTTTTATAGAATGTAGAGGAATGATCATTCAACACAACATGAAAACTCCTTCCCTTAAGGGAATCAAGTTGGCGGTCAATCCGCGGTGCCACACGCGGTCGAAGGTACCAGCAATATCGAGGGCTATGATGTGTGTCAGTACCCCTGTCAAGTGCCTTGTCCCACTTAGTAGTCATTGTCAGAAGCAAATCAGAGGCTGACCTATTTGATCTAAAGCCAAACTGATGCATGCTTGATAGATTATGAAGCTTTAAAAAAGAGATCATATATATTATTATTTTCTCTAAAATTCTTGCAACTACAGAGAGCAATGAAACAGGTCTGTAGTTTTCTGGCAAGGTCCTCTTTTTCTTCTTGTGAATGGTCACCACTCTGGCGTGTTTCCAGACACGAGATGACATAAGATGCAAGTCTGGAAAAGTCTTGCAAGAGGTGCTGCCAGCTGTTCAGCACAGTGTTTGAGTGTGCGGGGACAAATATTATCAGCACCTGTTGCTTTATTGACTTCTAGTGTAAATAACATTTTCCTTACTTTGGTGTTACTTGGATGTATGAGAAGCAATGACTGGTTTCCCAAAGTATTTTTGGGGGAGCCGTTTTGAGCCAGGCACACATTTTCCCTGAAAAATGGGATGCCAATTTTACTTCTTGCTTTTGATAGCAGTTGTGCCGTGGGGGTTGTCAAGAGGTGGAATAGTGTGGTCTGAGGAAAGGCCTTGTTCCTTGTTTACCCACCGCTGGACTTCTGACATACGTTTGCAGACCCTTTTGTAGATACTTTTATTAATATGGTTTGGATGACGCTTAAATTGTAGCCAGGCTCTACTTTTGATGTCGGCTGCATCTCTAGAACTTGGTCTAAACCAGGGTTGATCCCCAGTTTTCGCTTTATACGTTCGGTTCAGCACATATATTGATTGTAGAGAGACTTTTATGTTAGTGAATGCCTCTGCTTCTCCATCAATGTTCCCCGAAAGTTTATGCTCACAGTTAATATCTTGCAGGGAAGTATAGCCCCTGCAAATCTGCTTTGTCCCACAACCAGATGGTGCGATCTGTTGCCTCGTCACGCTGATCAGTTTTGATGACTAAGTACAGCCATGTGGTCAGATGATCCCACAAAAAAACAAAGGTTAACAACTGACCTTATTTTCTGGAAAATCTGTTACCACAGGATCCAAAGAAGAACCAGATTTATGTATAGAAAAATTAACATGATTCTGTAGGCCATGCACCATCAGAAGGTTGCTGCATGATCTGGCCACCAGCTAATGATTGAGATCAACAAGAATCATCTGCTTGCAGGAATATGTATGCAGTATATAACCTAATCTTCACAATACAAGAGATGTATTTGACCTGATTCGATTACGTCTTCATCAGACATACTGAAATGTATTTCTGATGGAGACGTAATCGAAACCGGTCAAATACATCTTTTATATTGTGAACATAATAAGACTAGATATCTTCACAATATAAGAGATGTATTTGACCGGTTTCGATTACGTCTTCATCAGAAATATATGAATGTATTTGACCGGTTTCGATTACGTCTTCATCAGAAATACATGAAATGTATTTCTGACGAAGACGTAATCAAAACCGGTCAAATACATCTCTTGTCTTGTGATATCCAGTCTCATTCATACCTTTTCTTCCCGATGTTAGTCTGTAAGCCACGAACATTAGCAGACAATATGTTGAGCTACCGGGTTATACTGCGTGGCATGGCTTCAGGCGTTTGATGGTTTTGGCCTGAAGATTTGCTGGGTATACAGCTGTGGCGGGTGAATATACCAAGTACTTGTGGGGGGTACATGGCTTGGGTGGTGTGCAGGGGCAATATATCTGCCTAGAGACTGCAAGCATGTGTTATGTTATGCTTGCTCAAGAGCTAAACTCCTGAACATTTGCAGTTGTCTTTCTTATTAATATTATTATTATTATTATTATTTTTTTTTTTTTGGGGGGGGGGGTAGCACTCCTGCATTGTTTGGCCTTTCTGATGACAGAAATCACATGGTGAACCTTGTCGACACTCGTATTCTGAGTGCCCTGTACACTGTGGTGCTATCTTGCAGCTGAGAGTCTGAACTCTTCTGTTTGCATTGATTTTGTTATCAGGTCCCTGCGACCTGACTGGATATTTAGGTGTGTTTAAAAAATGGCTTAGTGTTTCTAGAGTTCAAGAACACCCTCCTCACAAGCTCTGCAGGATCGCCTATGGCATCATGGTGGTCTCGGTATCCTTGGTACATGCTCCCTTCAAGCTGCTAGTATAGTCCATGGGTGCTTGGCCTGGCAGCTTTCGATTCTCAAAGAGCACCTTATAGAAATCCGAGGTGTAGGTGCTCCGGAACTTTCTTAAAGCTGCCTTGAATGCTTCCCACTCATTAATGTTGTCAAACAATTGACAAGAGTGAGTTTATGATGAGCTCTAAAGTTGGCTCTGGCTGCCTGGATATATGCTTTGGATGTAGGTGGCTTGACAATACTCTCGACTGCCCTGATCCAACCCTCAATCTCCTGATTTCTCTTCATTGGTTGGGAAGCTGAGACATCTCTTTTAAAGTGAGGTACCTTCTCCTTTGTGAAGACATAGGACACGGGCGGGTTGCTGGAACATGATGCATGGAGGCCATTTGCAGGTGAACAGTTATAGCACCTGGTAGAGAGGTCCCCCGGATGTGATGGGTAGGAAATCCTTTCAGGCAGAGACTGGTGTGGTAGTTATTCTGTTGTGATAGCGGCTGAGGAGGTAAAGGACGGTTCACAGGTTCTGGAGTTTGAGGTCAGCTGCGAGTTCAAGGCTGTGGAGGCACAGGACGTGGGCAAATTGTGTCCCCAACCTGTGAAGTACGAGGGGAGACGTGGAAGAGAAGTGAGCATGCCATTTCATTCTCAAGCTCTTGTAATCTTCGGAGCTGACTAATCTCATCCGTTTCAATACTTGGTGAGGTGGATCAGCGTTTGTAGATGCAGCAACACATACACTTTGTGAGTGACAAGCTTCCTCCAGTTCAGCTCTTTATTGGTGGAGTTGGCGGTGTGGCTGCTGGATCTCTTCTTCCCTCTGAGCAGCAAAAGCTTGCTGTTGGTCAACACGATCTTCAAGCTGCCTCTGTTCGCTGAGCATTTCTTCTTGAAGTTAGAGCCGGTTCTCAAGTCTGTCATTTTCCTCTTTGCATCCTTGGACCTCTGCGATTAGCGTGTTGACCCACTCCATGATTTGGCTGAACATATAGACTTCAGCTTCCATGACCCTTGCTGCCTCAGGTACGTCTGGATTAGAGCCTCCTGTGACTATGGGGAGCTGGTGGAGATCGGATGATGCTTGATGGGGAGAGGCTGCTGGACTGCAGGTTCCATCGGCGCTGAAACCTCTCGTTCCGCTTCTGTCTCTCTTGTTCTCGATTCATGCCAGGAACCACACTCTACACTCAGATAAAATGCAACCACAACAAAAATCACGACCGCTCAGCAAGACCACAAACGACAGACACGAACACCGAGTAAAAAGCCAACATCGGACATCAGAGTAATGCTGTCAGGGTAGAGCAGGTTAAACACACAGGAAGGGTAAACCAGAGTCCCTACGCTACGTGAGCCATAAAATCTAACTGGGAAAGCCGGCGATTAATTAAGAACATAATACAAGCTGAAAAAAATTAAAACGGAAAAAAATGAGTGCCAGGCTTTTGATATAAACAACAACAAATCTACCCTGTAAAATGAAAAATAAAAGCACTATTATACAGTAAAATAATGGGTAAACGAAACAGTAAACACGAGTAAAATAAGTAAAAGCAATAAAAGAAAACTGAAGTAGTTAAGACAATGAACACAGTCTAAAGGGATAATCACCATAAAAGGAACCAAAGAAAAAGCTGACAAAAAGATCACTAAAAAGGTGCCACTAATTGAAATGCATACCTGAAAAGCACATCAGTAATTGAAAACTAAGTAGAACAATAAGAGAAAACGAACAAAAGCACCTACATTAAGTGTGAAGACGAACATTCAATGAAGTAAAGGTACAAAGCCAAAAAGACTCGGAATAAAAATATTCCTTACGAATCTCCACGTGAAAAACAAAGTGCTGAAGGTTACTAATCACTTCATTAATTGCTTAAATTGAAAAATTGATTATGATGATACTATGATTAAGATAAGTTGAATATTTGATGTAATATCACTAAAATAAAAAGAAAGGATCACGTCCAGCTCCTCAGAAAAACAAACGTCAGAACACAGACTTAACTCTTCGTTTCGGGGGGCGGGGCCGCCTCTCACAGGGGGTAATGACACGTAGGGTTTCTGGTCCAGACTGAGTATATTTTTGGGAATACTTATAACGTTCGTGACGTCACGAACTACGTCACGAACCATACATCTTTTCTACTTATTAAACAGTCCAGTTAAGCTTCCAGGTTAAAAGCATATATTGTAAAAAGACCCAAAGAAAAGATAAAAAATAGTCTCAAGTTGAAATAAAATAAAAGATATTGAAGAAAAAGTAAATATAAATAGATGACGCGTAAAATGCTCGGTAGGTAATAAGAGAAGTTAAATATAATATATAATAAATTAAAGTTAAATAGATAGACTTTCGAATCTAAAAGCAAGGCAAATAAGATGACTATGTAATATCGAAAAAAATAAAACGACTATAAATAGGGAATATTCATCTAAAATGGTAAACACAATAAAACAAAATAAAAGGCTAAACAAAAAGACCAGACCCCCAGAAGAAGAACAGGGGCGAGCGAGCGAAGTCCGGGCGCTGCCAAAAGCCGAAATGAGTGGCTTGGAGATGCATCTTGGAAGCCCGAGTTGGGGAGGACTGAGATGCCACCTTACACCAACTTTCCACTGTGTGCATACTTTTTAAAGGATAGGAGGATAAACAGTCAAAAAAGCAGGCAGCTCATCCCAGCCCCACGCCTTGGTGATATGAGGAAATTCCCACACCTGCAGAGGTCAACAGTGATGCCCCCCGCAGTACAAGACATGGCACTGGCCACAGTACCAGCACGAACAGGAACAACAGCCCCATCGTCAGCTGCAGTTCCAACCCGAGCACCACCTGTTGCACCAGCTCCAGCACCAGTACCAGTTCCAGCTCCTGCTTCAGCACGTGCTCCAGCACCAGCCACAGCCGCAGCTCAGCCCTCACTGCAGCAGGACAAACAAGAGACCAACAGAGAAATAAAGGATATGCTACAAATGCTGCTTCGGCAGTTGGCTCAGCAATCTCAAATCCAGGAGAGGTTATTCGCACTCTTCCTCAATCAACAGCAGCAGCAACCTGTAGTGGGCCTTGGAAATGGTCAAGTAATCAGTGTCCCCACATAATCTCCTGAAATGTATTGCACTTGTTGATTAAATTAACTTTATCATAGATTCTGGTATTGTTTTGACATTAGTGTTTTTTTCTCTGTTTTTCTTTGTTTACCATCTAGATGATATACTAATAATGTAGTGCGGATGGCACAGCTCTTTAGGCTTGTATATAACACCAATGTTTGACTAATAGTTCCCTACAGAAATTGAAGCACAGCCAGGCTGGTTGGGTAATTTTGTATCTTACCCTGGCTTTTTGCAAGGCATATACACTGTTCCCTAAATAAGTGTTATCAAATCAGATTAAAATCTCTCTCTCTCTCTTTTTCTTTCTTCTCTTTCTCTCCCTCTCTGCCGGAAGAATATTCGTGCATAACTAATAAGAACATTTTTAGCCGGGGGGACAGCATGATCCACGGGACTCTAGGTTGACCTAACCTGGCCGAGAGGGCATCTACCTAAGCTGAATCGACGCGCCTCCAGGACACGACGGAACGGACAGTTCGCCCCGAGACACGACGCCCTTGGCTGACCTCTGCCAACATCCGTGCCCATACTCCGTGACTCTTTCTTGCCGCCTGAAGAAGAAAAAATTAAGAAGCACTACGGGCTTTGTCTACACCCGCTTTGTGAAAATCTCACACTCTCTCTCCCTCTCTTTCTCACTCCCTTTTGTCTCACTATCTCTCATTCCTCAATCTCTCTCTCTCTCACTTCTTTATCTTTCTTCTTTCTCTCTTTCTTTCTTCTCTCTCCACCCCGCCCCCCCCTTTCTCTCAGTGTCTATCTCTCTTTCTCTCTCTCTCTAGCTCTCTTTCCCTTTCTCTCGACCGATCTTCTCTCTCTCTCTCTCTCCCATGATTGTTGCATTTCAAAAAAAAAAAAAAAAAAAATCTATCATGCAAAAAGGTGAATGCACATGATCAGGCAAAATGCAAGAACCAGTAAGGTCTGGAAATGCCCCCCGGTTCATGTACCTGTTTACTATTTTATCAAGTTCACATGGGAGCCTCGTGATTAGGGTAATGAGGTCGTAGAATTTAATTTAGGACCTAAAACTGCCGGCAAAATAGTGCGGCCTCGGAGTTCGTTAGCCGGCATTCCGTTCGGTGCCTTCCCGTAGGCGTGAGGTTACGTTAAAATTCCCTATTTATGCCTTACGTTATCAATGGAAAAGGTTGCGTTAACGGCATCATCATCTTTGCCTAATGCGGAGTTAATATGGGAAAAGTTTCTTCTTCCATTCTCCTCTTCGTTCTTCTTTGCTTGTTCGTTTTTTTCTACTCTTTTTGTATTCTCTCCTCTCTCCTCTCTCCTCTCCTTCTCTCTCTCTCTCTCTCTCTCTCTCTCTCTCTCTCTCTCTCTCTCTCTCTCTCTCTCTCTCTCTCTCTCTCTCACTCACTCACTCATTCTGTCTCTCTCTCTCTCTCTCTCTCTCTCTCTCTCTCTCTCTCTCTCTCTCTTCTCTCTCTCTCTCTCCCTCCCTCCCTCCCTCCCCCCCCTCTCTCTCTCTTCTCTCTTCTTCATTCTTCCTTGTTTGTTCATTTTTTC
>NW_020868696.1:422402-424902 GCF_003789085.1 Penaeus vannamei
AATGCTGGGAGGAGGGGAACTGCTCCTCCCACCCAGCAAGAGAGGCGGGCTGTGGATCCCGCTGGGAGGGCGACTTCCGGGACGCAGGACGGGAGCGAGAACTACTTGTCCCTCCTGCATTCTGGTAGACCCCAGCCCGGAGTGAAGCTTATGGGGGAAAGCCTTTGGGAGCCCTGTAGGCTGATGATGAGTTCCACAGCCTGCCGTCCCCTTATATGTGGAGCAGCGTCGGCGGCTGTGGCAGAGGTGGCGTCCAACCAGAGTGACTGCCCAAGGCCAAACCTCAGGCGGGGAGTCAGGGTGGGGGGTTGGAACGTCCGTTCTTTGCGTCAGGATAATCGGTTACCTCTGCTGTCGAGGGAACTGGGGAAGTTGAGAGTGGAGGTGGCTGCTCTCTCCGAGGTGAGAAGACCTGGCAGCGGAACGATCAGTGTAGGTGGCTACATATACTATTGGTCAGGCCACAGCGATGGTCACCATCTCCAGCAGACTCCAGCCCCCAGTAGTAGAGGTTACTCCAATTGATGAGCGTATAATGGTAATGAGACTGAAACTGTCTTTTGGCTTCGTCTCTTATTGCTGTGTACACTCCTACCGATGTTTGTAAACTTGATGTGAAAGAGATGTTCTACACCAAACTAGCGTCTGTGTCAGACAGGTGCCCCTGGCGAGATATTCGTGTTGTCCTGGGTGACTTCAATGCGGTATCTGGCTGTGATTGAGCTGGCTATGAGATGTCTGTCGGTCCCCATGGTTCGGGAGCTGATACCGGCAGCGAGAATAGCCTCCTTTTCCGGGACTTTGCTAGGTCCCAGAAATTGAGGATTTCTGGCTCCTGGTACCAGCACCCAGACCCACATCGCTGGACATGGTACAGCGATGCAGGTAATGCAGCCAAGGAGATCGACCATATACTCGTTAGCACTCGTTGGAGGATCCTCCAAAATTGCAGGGTGTATAGGAGTGCCAAGTTCTGTGGTACTGATCATAGATTGGTTGTGACTACCCTCTGAGTCCATTTCAAAACCCCTCATCGGACCAATGATCTCACCAGGGTGTTTCACTTAGACAGGCTGAGGGAGGGGGAATGTGCCCGGGGGTTTGCTGAGGCAATCTCTGGTCGTTTCACAGCACTTGAAAATCTGACGGACCCTGTACTTCTGTGGGACATCTTCAAACGTGAAACGTTTGATGCAGCTCAAGAGACGATTGGTGAATGCCCGAGAGCATGGCGAAATTTGAGACACTGGATACCACAGATGCTTGTCGTGCGGCTCGTCTGGCAGGGGATCAAATTTGGACCGTTCCCAGGTGTGCACAACTCGGTCTTTGTTAAGAAGGGACAAGGAACAGTTTATTAGGAATCTTGCTGAGGAGGTAGAAGGCCATTTCTTAGTAAATGACCTTCGTCCTGCATACCAAGCCCTGAGAAAGCTGAACTCCAAGCCCTCTTCACAGGTGACAGCAGTTTGCTCAGTAAGTGGTCAGATCATCTCAGATCCTGTTGCGGTGCGGGAACGTTAGGCTGAGTATTTTGAGCAGTTACACCATGTTGACCCACCAACAGTTAACTTGGATGCGGGTAGTGCCGAGATTCCGTTGCCGGACCCACCCATCAGTGAGGATGCCCCCTCCCTAACCGAAGTTAGGGGGACGATCTCCAAGCTGAAGAGTGGTAAAGCAGCTGGTATATGTGGCATCCCAGCTGAACTGTTAAAGGCTGGTGATGTACCTATGGTGCGGGGGTTGCAAGTCGTCCTGGATGCCATCTGGCAGTCTGGTACCGTTCCTCCTGACCTGTTGAGGGGTGTGGTCATCCCTCTCTGGAAGGGGAAGGGGGACCGATGGGACTGCAGCAACCACCGAGGCATCACACTGCTCAGTATACCAGGCAAGGTTCTTGCCCATATCCTTCTGAGACGTATCAGAGATCACCTACTGAGGCATCAGAGACTGGAGCAATCTGGACTCACTCCTGGTAAGTCCACAATAGACCGTATCCTAGCGCTTCGAGTCATTATAGAGCATCGTCATGAGTTCGGGCGTGGGCTGCTTGTAGCCTACATCGACCTCAAGAAGGCATTCGATACGGTGCATTGGGAATCACTGGGAGATCTTGAGACTGAGAGAAATTCCAACAAGGATTATTGGACTAATAGCAAGTCTGTGTACTGGTACTGAAAGTGCTGTAAAGTATGGTGGGGGCCTGTCAAGCTTCTTTCCTGTTAGTTCAGGACTGGGTGATGGGCAGAGCTACTGTTCAAAGTCATTGTGGAGCAACTCTGGGCAATATCAAGGTTACCGACCTTGACTTTGCTGATGTTGCTATTCTATCGGAGTTTTCGGAATCCTTAGTGGTGGCTCTTGATGCATTTAGCAATGAAACGAAGCCCTTGGGTCTAGAGGTCTCCTGGACCAAGACCAAGATCCAGGACTTTGGGGACGTGTTAGAACCTGTTCAGTCGGTACGTGCCTGCGGCGAGGACAGTGAAGTCACAGA
>NW_020868696.1:447402-449902 GCF_003789085.1 Penaeus vannamei
GTTTTTATTTTCTCTTCTTTTTAAATCCTTGCCATTATAGCGCCGAGTTTACCATGGAATTTAAAAGTGAAAAAAGAAGAAAAAAAGCGCACAAAAGAAGAAAAGCAAAGCGAAAGAAAATATACCATGAGCTTAAAAGATATATACATATATATACATAACTGGAGCTCGTTACGGCTCTAACATATGTTGTGGTTGAATTGTGACTGTTTGTTTTAGCATTACCTTGGAAAGAGCCTGAATATCCGGTTGGTCGATGAGAGACGCTTTACTGCGTTGGCTAATACCTGTGTCTCTCTGGTGAAAGTAATACGTATTCGCTCATGTTCTACGTGGCGAATGATTCATCTGTGCATTTCTCTGTTTGTCATTGCTGTTATTTTGCAGTTGGGAATTTATGATTGTTGTTCAGTTTTTGAACGATCGTTATCATAAATATCATCATTATGTGTCACTATTTTGATTAACTTATTATTGTTCAGATAATAATCATAGTCATAATAATAGTAATAATGATAATAATAGTAATAATGATAACAATGATAATAACAATAACGATAGTAATGATAATAATACTAATAATGATAAAAATGATGATAATGATAATAACGATAATAATGATTCGAATACTAATAACGATGAAAATGATGATAATAATAATAATGATAATAATGATAATGATAATAATATTGATGATGACAATAATAATGATAATTATCATTATTATTGTTATTGTTATTACAATAATTATTATTATTACCGCCGCCAAAGAGGTTATGTTTTC
This sequence comes from Penaeus vannamei, assembly GCF_003789085.1. Taxonomy (NCBI): domain Eukaryota; kingdom Metazoa; phylum Arthropoda; class Malacostraca; order Decapoda; family Penaeidae; genus Penaeus; species Penaeus vannamei. Next base: position 448,187 of record NW_020868696.1, read on the forward strand.
GGTCGCGTTAGTTAGTTGGTTTGCAGGATAACTCAAAAAGTTATTAATAGACATCTGAATTTTTTTTAACCAGAGGTGTGTCTTAGCCTAACTTAGATTCAATAAGCGACCTTTTGCCTTGGCGGAGGTATGCGCTCTCTGAATACTTCGATTTATTATTACTATTATTGTTATTATTATTATTATCATCTTCATTATTGTCATTATTGTTTTATTATTATTATTATTATTATTATTATTATTATCATTATTATTATCATCATTATTATTATTGTTACTGTTATTATTATCATCATCATTATTCTTATTTCTATTATTATTAGTATTGTTATTATTATTATTATCATTATCATTATCATTCTTAATAATAATAATGATATTATTATTGTCTTTATTATTATAATCATCATTAATGTTGTTGATGTTTTTGTTCTTGCTGTTGTTATTGCTATTAATGTTATTGTAAATATTAGTATTACAATAATGGTAAATACTATTAAAGTTATTATTATTATTGTTATTATTATTATTGCTATTATTACTATGGCTATTAGCAGTTCCATTATCATTACTATTGTTATTACCATTATCATCATTATCATTCTTATTCTTCTCTTTCTTATTCTTCTTGTTATTATCATTATTATCATTATCAATATTATTATTATTATGATCATTATAAGTAAATGTTTTACTATCATTACTGCTACTACTACTATCACTATTGTTAATATTCATACGATAATAATGATAATGATAATGATGATAACAGTAATGATAATTATTATTTTCATTATAATTATATTCATAATGAAAATGAAGATAATTATAACAAGTATAATAACAATAGAGATGATAATTGTGATAATGATGATAGAAAAATGATAATAATGATAACAATAATAAGAGCAATAATAGTAATAATGATAGATATGATAATACTATTGATAAAAATAATTATGATAATAATGATGATAGTGATAATGATGATAATCGTTAGGATTATAACAATGATAACAATGATAACAAAAATAATTATAGTAATGATAATGATAATAGTAATAATAATTATAATAATAATGATGATAATGATAATGCTACTACTCCTAATAAGGATGGTGATAATGATAACGATAATGATGATAATATTGATATCAATAATATGGATAAAAATGAAAATTTGTATTATTGTTATTATTATCATTATCATTATTATTATTATTATTATTATTGTTGTTGTTGTTGTTGTTGTTGTTGTTGTTGTTGTGTTGTTGTGTTGTTGTTGTTGTTGTTGTTGTTATTATTATTATTATTATTGTTATTATTATCATTATTATTATTATTATTGTTATTATTATTATTATTATTATTATTATTATTATTATTATTATTATTATTATTATTATTATTATTATTCATTATTATTATTATTATATTATCATTATTATTATTGTTTTTATTGTTTATTATTATTATTATTATATTATTATTATTATTATTATTATTATTATTATTATTATTATTATTATTATTATTATTATTATTATTATTATTATTATTATTATTATTATTATTATTATCATTATTATTATTATTGTTGTTATTATTATTATCATCATCATCATTACTATTATTATCCTTATTATTATTATTACTATTGTTATTATCATTATTTTTGCTATCACAATCAATACTAGAATTAATACTATTACTACC
>NW_020868696.1:460274-465274 GCF_003789085.1 Penaeus vannamei
CCCTCCCCTTCCTCACTCCCCGCCTCCTCGCCCCCCCCCTCCTCCTTACCCTCCACCTGTCTGCTCCCTTACCCTCTCCCTCCTCCTCCTCCCCCCTCTATTGTTGTCGTCACGCTCCTTTGCCTCCCTTCTCTCTCTTTCCCTTCCCTTTACCTTCTCCCTTTACCTTTTACGCTCTCTCTCTCTCTCTCTCTCTCTCTCTCTCTCTCTCTCTCTCTCTCTCTCTCTCTCTCTCTCTCTCTCTCTCTCTCTCTCTCTCTCTTCTCTCTTTATCTCCTTCCCCTCTCTCTTTCTCCTCTCCCTCACCTCCTTCCCCTCCCCTCTCTCCTTCACCCCCTCCTTTACCTCCCTCCCTCCCCTCCGTTCTTCCCCTCCCCTCCTCCCTCCCTCTCTCCCACCCCTCTCTTTCTCGCGGTAAACACCCTCAGCGCCGCCGCCGCCGCCTCGCCCGCCTTCTTGCGCTGGATTTGTTGTCTTTTTTCGCTCTCGGTGTCTATTTCGGTGCAGTTTGGTGTTTGTGTTTGTTTGTTTTTTGTTTTTTTGAGGGGGGGGTATAGGTGTTGAGGTGTGGGTAAAGATGCGGATGATTTTATGGATTTATTTTTGTGTTTATTTATTTTTATATTGATGGTTTGTGTATTTTTGTTTTATTTTTGTTTTACTTGTTGTTATTTGTTTGTTATTAGTGATTGGAGGAAATAGTTTTTTTTCTGTTTTCTCTATAACCGTTTTGCGTTTGGCTCGTAATGCCGTTCCGTTTTCTTATTTCTTAATCGCACTTTTATTTTATAAGGTTATCGTGACAGCGGCAAGGTACTCGTCTCCCCCCCCCCTCTCCCTCTCCTCCCCTTCCCCTTCCCCCTCCGTCTCCCCAGCTTCCTTCCCCTCTCCCTCCTCCTCCTCCCTTTCTCGCTCTGCCTCTCCCTCTCCCCTTCTCCCTTCCTTCCCTCCTTCCCCTCCTCCCTCCTCCTCCTCCCTCCTCCTCCCATTCTCTTCTCTTCCCCCTCTCCCCCCTCCTTCTCCTTCTCCTCTCCTTCCTCTCCCCTCCCTCTCCCTCCTTCCTCCCCCTCTCCCTCCCCTCCCTCCCCCTCCCTTTTCTTCCGTCACCAGCCCCGTCCATGACTTTTATCTCTTTCTCATGGCCATTCATTTTGTGTTTAGTTAAATGCAGCCATGCACGAGTAAGCACGCCTATTTCTTGGCTCTCTCTCGTCTCTATCTGTCTGTCTGTCTCTCTGTCTCTGGCTCTGTCTCTCTGACTTTTTCTCTCTGTCTCTCTCTGTCTTCTCTGTCTGTCTGTCTCTGTCTCTCTCTCTCTCTCTTCAATCTCTCTCTCTCTCTCTCTCTCTCTCTCTCTCTCTCTCTCTCTCTCTCTCTCTCTCTCTCTCTCTCTCGCTTCTCTCTCTCTCTCTCTCTCTCTCTCTCTCTCTCTCTCTCTCTCTCTCTCTCCCTCTCTCCCTCTCTCTCCATACATACTACATATAGATATAATTTTCAGTTTTTCTCTTCCACCCCTATAATACTGCTCCTTCCCTCTCATCCCGACACCCCCCTTTTGCAATACCCATTTTTCATTCCCTTCTTCCCTTTCCCCCCCTTTGCAATACCCATCCACCCCACCCCCCCCCTTTGCAGTAACCACTCTGCACGTGCAACTCCCCCCCCCCCCGCCACCCCTTCCTCCTTCCTCCTTCCTCCTTCTCCTCCCCCTCCTCTCCTTCCTCCTCCTCCTCCTCTCCTCTCCTCCTCCTCCTCTCTTCTTCCTCCTCCTCCTCCTCCTCCTCCTCCTCCTCCTCCTCCTCTCTCCTCCTCCTCTCCTCCCCCCCCCCCGCCCTGTTTACACGCGCTCGCCATTCGGAAAGTTCTGTCGCGGTGTATACGTGGTGTTGATCTTGCAAGTGTTGATTCCGTGCAATTTGCGCTCCTTGTTAATGGCGGTGTTGATGGCCTGGGTGTTGGACTGTTGTTTTTCTCTCTCTTACGGAAATACTTTATGTTGTCGAGTGGTGTGTTGTGTGGTGGTGGGGGGGGGGTAATTGGAGGGGAAGTGAGGGAAATAGGAGTGGGGACGGGAGGAGGAGGAGGAGGAGGATGGGAGGGAGGGGAGGGGAGGAGGAGGGAGGGAGGGAGGGAGGGAGGGAGGAGGGAGGGAGGAGGGAGGAGGGAGGAGGGAGGGAGGGAGGAGGGATGAGACAGAGAAAGGAGGGAGGATAGGAGAGAGAGAAGTGAGAAGGGAGTGGCTAGGTAGTTCGACAGATAGATAGATAGAGTAATTAATCAGCTAATAGATTGATAGGTAGATATAGGTAGGAGAATACATAAGAGAAATAGAGAGAAAAAACGAGACTGAAAAGGAAAGGCTAACAGGCAGAGCGAATAAACAGGGATAGCAAAAGAAGAATGAGAGAAAGAAACTGGAGGTAAAAGGGAGAGAAACGGAGAAAAGGAACAAAGAACGAGGACTCCAAAGGCGTGAATGAGAGAGTAACACACAACGTCGTGAAGGAGACCAGGGGGGGGAGGGGGGGGCAAAGACACCTCTCTCTCCCTCTTCCTCCTCCTGTGCCTCCTTCCTTCTCTCTCTTGCTGTCCATCCTTTCATTTCTTCTTTCTCTTTCATTTTTTTCTTCTCTTCCATCTTTCTCTTTCTTTCTTCCTTTCTTCTCTTCCTTCTTTATTTTTATTTTTATTTTCTTTTTATTTTATTTTCTTCCATTCTCATTCCCCTTCCCCCTTCCCCTTCCCCTTCCCTTTCCCTTTACCCATCCCTTCCTTCTTCCCCTTCCCCCCTCCCCCTCTTCACAACCCCAGTGAAGAGATGATACTGGCAAGGTAACCTTCACTCTAGAAGCCCCCCCCCCCTCCCCCTCTTCTCTCCCTTCTCCTCCTCCTCCTCTCGCCTCACGCTCCCATTCCATTCTTTCTTTCTTTCTTTCTTTCTTTCTTTCTTTCTCCTATCCCTAGTCCCCCTCTCTCTTTCTTTTCTTCCTTTCCCCACCCCTCTTTCCTTTCCCTTCTCCTCCCTCCCTCCTCCCTCCCTCCCTCCTCTTGCTCGTGAACGTTCTTTAAGCTCGCCCATGTCTGCCTCGTTGTCTCAAGGCCCGATTCACAACAGGCACTCCCCCCCCCCTCCCCTACTCCCACTTCCCCCCCCCCCCTCACCACCCGTCTCAAGGTCCACCCCTTTCCAATGAGACCTTTTGGTTGGGGAAGGTTTCTTTTTTTTTTTTTTGGAGGGGGGGGGAGGAGGGGCAGGGGGAGGGGAAGGGACATTTGCGGGTTTGGGGGTTATTTGTTTAGTTTGTTTGTTGTTTGTTTGTGCTGGGAGGGAAAGAATTGTTTTGTTTTGGGTTGGGCTTTTGATACTGTATTTTTTTTTGTTTTGTTTGTTGTATAGGAAATGTTCTTCGTCCCCGGTCTATCTTGGCGATATTGTCTGTTTCGCTGTATTTTATTTTTAATTTTTTTCGCTATTATTTTTTTTCGCCACCGGAAGACGATACAGGGAAGGTGAAAAGGGGCATAATGAACGATTTATTGCTTATTGTTGACTACCATTGTCTTTTCAGTTGTTGAATAGAGATCTCACTTGCCACTCATGTGAAGGCTGCTCTCGCTCTCTCGCTCTCTCGCTCTCGCTCTCGCCTCTCTCGCTCTCCGCTCTCTCGCTCTCTCGCTCTCTCTCTCTCGCTCTCTCTCTCTCTCTCTCTCTCTCTCTCTCTCTCTCTCTCTCTCTCCTCTCTCTCTCTCTCTCTCTCTCTCTCTTCTCTCTCTCTCTCTCTCTCTCCTCTCTCTCCTCTCTCTTCTCTTCTCTCCTCTCTTTCCTTCTCTCCTCCCTCTCTTCCTCCCTCTCTTCCTCCGCTCCCTCCCCTTCCCTCCTATCCACCCCACCCTCCCCCTCCCCCCATATCACCGATGACATATCATCGCCGTGTCACGTGATGCCCCCATTGTCGCCCCTCGCGTCAATGACGTCACGAACGACGTCGGCGGCGGGAATCCTAGATGTGTGTGTGTGGGGGGGGGGGGGAGGAGCGGACGCGATCGTAGCTGCTGTCGGGAGAAGGGAACGTAAGGTTGGAGAACGTTGGAGCGGATGTAGCGGGGTAGAGGGTGGGAGGAGGGTCCTGTGCTGAACGTTTCGAGGGGGGGGGGGGGAGAGGCTGTGTAGGATGGGGGGCGGAGATGGGGGGGTGGATGGGGGAGGGGTTTGGTGGATGAGGGGAGGATAGTGAGGGTTGTGGTGGGATGGGGTTTGTGGGATGAGGATGAGGGGGGAGGACGGAGGGGAGGGAAGGAAGGGGTGTGGTAGGATGGGGGGGGGGAGGGAGGGCGTGGTGGTAGAGGCGAGGACGGGGGGGAGAGGGTGGTGGTAGGATGGGAGTTAAAGGGGGTTGGGGGGGAGGTGTAGGCTGGGGGGTTATATTCAGGGTATTATATAAGAATGTAGTTTATATTCCGGGTTCCTTAGACGAGGGGAAAAGTTATAGGTTGTTTTCAAAGAATGTAATTTGAATAAAGCAGCCAGGATTTCCGGGTTTCAAAGGAGGTAATTAAGAATCGGGTTAATTTAAAGAGAGTGATTAAAATGTGATTTTGAGCAGAATGGAAAATATTCAAAATATAAAAAGTAAAGTAGAAGATAAAGAAAAGATGAGAGAGAGAGAGAGAGAGAGAGAGAGAGAGAGAGAGAGAGAGAGAGAGAGAGAGAGAGAGAGAGAGAGAGAGAGAGAGAAAGAAATACACACGCATACGCATGGAAATATAAACATATACATTAATTATATATTAGTAGATCCAGGTTATATAAAATGGGCAAAATTCCGGTTTGTACGCACGAACGAACACACAGACAGACAGACAGACAGACAGACAGACTGACAGACGGGTAGACAGACAGACAGACAGACAGCGCGTATTTGTTGGGAAAAAAGAGTTCGTTGTTTAGTTGGTTGATCGTCCGTAACATGGGGTTGGAATCTGGGGGAGGGGGGGAGAGA
>NW_020868696.1:472774-484060 GCF_003789085.1 Penaeus vannamei
CCTGATGAGTGTTTTTATTTTTTTTTTTTATTATTTTTTTTTATTTCGTCTCACTGCGATGTTCGTGTGTGTTGTTATTTTTTTCATTGTTTGTTAGTTTTTATTTTTTGTTATTTCTTTTTTTATTTTTTGTATATATTTTCTTTTATATATTATATTATATATATATATTATATATATTTTTTTGGGGTGTGTCTTAGAGTCCAAAATTCCCTTTTCTTGGCTTGATCTAAAGGCATTAACGACGGCGATTCAGCTGTCATGAAGTCGTGGACTGGAACTACACCCCCCCCTCCCCCCCCTCCCTTGGCCGGTTAAACCTTACCCCCTTACCCCCTTACCCCCCCCCCCTCTTCCTCTTGGCCTTCCGGAAGTCTCCTGTCGCGTCTCTTTTTCTTTTCTTTCCTTTTTTTTTTTTTTATATTCTTTCTATCTCTGTCTTCGTCTGTCTGTTTTTGTTTCTCGTTCTCTTTTTTTTCTCTCTCTCTCTTTCTCGGTCTTTGTCTCCCTCTCTTATTCTTTCACCCTCCTTATTCCCTCTTTCTCTTTGTTTCTTTCTCCCTTCGGCGTCACTCTCGTCTTTCTCTTTGTTTCTTCTCTTCTGGTTCTCTCACCCTCCTTATCTTTCTCTCTCTTTCTCGGTCTCTCTCCCTCGTTCTCTCACCCTCCTTATTCCCTCTTTCTCTTTGTCCATTCATTATCATTATGTTTCGCGTCGTCTTCGGCTTCGTAGGAAATAAGCCAAGGGCATAATTAGGTAATTGCGCCTTGGGGTATCTGTTGCCTTATTTAGTCACTCTTTTATTTCTTATTCATAGGTTTAAATGCCGCCTCCTTCTGAATCGGTTATTTATTAATGTGAATGTGGATTATGTGAATTGCGCCATTGTGTATTTATTTATTTATTTATCGTTTTTTTTTCTTGTTGATACACACACACATACTTGTAACACACACACACCGCACACGCACACGCACACGCACACGCACACGCACACACACACGCACACACACACACACCACACACACACACACACACACACACACACACACACACACACACACACACACACACACACACACACACACACACACACACACACACACACACTTTTTTCTACCTCACCTCGCCTCCGCTCTCCGAATCGCGGCGTGAAACGGGGCGTTGAATGAGCCGTGAACTCGCCGCGTAGGCCTATGGGTGACCTCGGAGTCGTGTTTGTCTGTCTGTCTGTCTGTCTGTTGGGTGGCCGGCTATTGTAGGTTACGAAGGGTAGTGGATGGTGGGATGATGGGGATGTGGGTGGGTGGGTTGGGTGGGGTGGGGGATGGTGTGGTGGGGGTGGTGTGGTGTGGGGTGGGTGGTGGGATGGTGTGGCGGTGGTGGTGTGGATAGAGGATTGGTGCGGTAGTGGTGTGGATGGGTGGTGAGTGGATTTGGATAGTGAGTGGTGGGTGGATGGATGGGATGATGTGGATAGTGGATAGTATGGTTGAGGGTGGATGGAGACGGATGGATGCCTACTGATCATTTATCTCTCCCGTGAATGAATGGGTGTGTGGATGTCTTTCTGCCTGGATGATTGCCTGGCTTTGTGTCTATCCATTACCCTGTCGGGATGGGTGACTGTCTGACTGAATGACTGAGTGGCTTATTATCACCATTGCCAGTTATGCCTTTCCGCTTGACTTTAGGTTTGTTTGTTTGTTTGTTTGTCTGTCCCCCTCGCTAGGTAGACAGAGAGAAAGGTCAGGTTTTGTTAGTTCATTTGTCTTTTTGGATGGCTGTCTATTTTTTCTGATTTCTCTCTTTCTCTTCTGTCTTCTCTCTTCTCTGTCATCTCTTCTCTCTTCTCTCCTCCTCTCCTCTCTCTCTCTTTTCTCTCTTCTCTCTCTCTTCTCTCTCTCTTCTCTCTCTCTCTCTCTCTCTCTCTCTCTCTCTCTCTCTCTCTCTCTCTCTCTCTCTCTCTCTCTCTCTCTCTCTCTCTCTCTCTCTCTCTCTCTCTCTCTCTCCTCTCTCTCTCTCTCTCTCTCTCTCTCTCTCTCTCTCTCTCTCTTCTCTCTCTCTCTCTCTCTTCTCTCTCTCTCTCTCTCTCTCTCTCTCTCTCTCTCTCTCTCCCTCTCTCTCTGGTCTGATTGTTCTAAACTGGTTTGCGATTAACTCTGGCAACCGCTAATTATGCGTGATTCCTCTCTTTAAAGAAATCGCATCCTTTTATCATCTGATATTCTATTTTAGGGATGTGTGTATCTGTTGGACATTAACCGTCCTGCCCCCCATTCCTCTCACCTGCGCCGTTCACAGGTGAGGTTACGTCCAGGTGAACAATCGCACCTTTTATGTACGAGTGTGTGTGTTCAGCCAACGATGAAGAAAGGGAAGTTGTAGTGATGGAAGAGTTGGTTAGGGTGGAGGGGGGAGGTGGATTAGGGGAAGAGGAGGGAGGAGGAGGTGGAAGGGGAAGAGAGGAAAGGCGAGGAGTGAGGTAAAGGGAGTGAAAGAGAAAGGAGGAGAGGAGGAAAGGGAACAAATAGGACGATTAAGGGCGGGAAGGGCGAGATTCTCTGGGTACACCAACAGAACCTGGAAAGGCACCACGTGTGGGGGGGCACAAGGGTTAGTATAGGGAGGAGAGGGTGAAAGGTAAGCGTGGGGGGGGCTATGATGATGGGGGTAAAGGGAAGGGGACGTGCTAAGGAAGGGAAGGGGTGTCTCTGCATGAAGCGGAGTCAGGCCTAGGGCGTGGGTTGCGTGGAGTTCACAGCGGGTGAGGTTAGTGGACATAAGGTAGGGGAAGGGGACGAGGCCTAGGATAGTGGAGTCTTGGTTCACCGGCTCCCGGCTCCGGGAATGGCGGTAACATCGTGCGAGGCTTTTGGTATCGAAGGAAGGTTAAATGGAGGAATAAAAAATAAGTCTCGGTAGGAAGATGGTTCTCTTCTCTCTCCCACTTCTTCCTCATGCCTATTCGCACCTCCCCACCCATATCCCCATCTCTCCCTCTCCCACCACTCCTACGTCTTCCCTTGCTCTAACTAACTCTCATCCCTCACTCCCACCTCCTTTCCCCCTTACTCCTCTCCCCCAGCCATCGCCCTTTCCCCTCCCTCAACCACTACCCTCTTACCTTCTCTCCGCCCCCCCCTTTCTCTCTCCCCTCCCCCACACACCCTTCTCTCTTTCCCTCTACATCTCCTCCTCCCCCTTCCCCACCACTTCTCCCCTTCCCTTTCACTCCCCTCTCCACCCCCCTCTCTCTCTTCTCCTCTATCTCCTTCGTCTCTCTTCTCCTTTCACCCATCCCCTACCCACCCTCTCCCCTTCCTCCCTACTTACCCTCTCTCCCCCCCTCCCTCCCCTCTACCTACCCCTCACCCTCCCTCCCCTCATTACCCTTCCTCTCCCTTCTTTTTCTCTTCTTCTTTCCTTTTCTCCTTCTTTTCGCGATCCTCCTCTTGACATCTTCTCTCTCCTCTCTCTCTCTCCTCTACCCATACCCTCCTCTCTCCTCCTCTCCCTCACCTCTTTCATTATCGTCTCTCCGTCCCTTCTCCCCTCTCCTTACCTATCTTTTCCACCCTCCCCACACCTCTCCCTCCCCCTCCCCTCCCATTACCCTCTCCCCCTCCCACTCCCTTCGTTCGCTCGCCTTTTTCAACCCTCAACTAGGGGAAATTGGCTGAAACGACGAATACCTAAGGCAACTCTACGTCTATGTGTGTGCTCTCTTCTCTTCTGTGGCGAAGGAAGGGGCTCTCGGTTGGGGACTCAGTGTGAGTGGGTGTATCTGGGGTCTGTGTCAGGAACCTGTGGGCTGAGAGGGGGGGAGGGGTTGCCTTGTGGAGCTTTTCCACTCCGGCCCGCCGTGCTCTCGATATCTTTTCTCTCGCTCGCTCTCGGTTTCGTACTGACCATGTGGTTACGTCGACTGCTCTCTCTTTTTGCTGGTCCCGTGTATGCGTCCGGATATATTATATATCATATTTATCATCTATATATATCTCTTATATCTACTTCTATATATACTCTCATATATCTACTCTCTCTCTCTCTGCTATATTAATCATTCTCTTATATATTATGTATATGTACTTTTATGTGTGTCGTGTTGTGTCGTGTGTGCTGGCTCTGTGCTCTGCTCTTCTCTCTCTGTGCTCTTCTCTCGTTCTCTCTGCTTCTTGCTGTGTTGCTTCTCTCTCGTTTCGTCTGCTGTGTGTTGTTCGCTCGGTGTCTCCTCCTCCGCTTCTCTCTCGTGTGTATGTTCTTATCTTTTGACTCAGTGTCTATTCCCGTTGTGTCGCGTGTCGCTGTGTATGTCTACTCTCCTCATATGTATCGTTAAATTTTTGAGTGTATGTGTGTGCGTGTGTGTGTATGTATATATGTATGTAAATTGGAATGTATTCTGCATTTGCGTGTGTATTTGCGCTATCCGTTTACCTATCTTCGTCTGCAATGCATTCCGTGGATGTGTACATATATATACACGTATTCAGCGCGCGATTCTGTATGTACGTGTGCGCAAACGCACACGTGTATGCATCCGAACCTGCGCGAGTTGTTACGTATGTGTGGCGGCGGCGGCGGGGTCGTGTGTTTACAGAGGCCTAGGCGGTTTAGTCTTAGGCCTACTCCCGAGTGCGCCAGGCGGGGGCTCCTCACGTCGGGGAGAAGGAAAGCGAGAGTTCTTGGTAGGCCGTGCGTGGTCGGGGGGAGGGGTCGTGGATTTTGTCTGTCTGTCTGGCTGTGTGTTTGGTTTGGTGCGGCTTTTTTTTATTTATTTGATTATTTTGCTTTATTTATTATTTGTTTATTGTTTTGTTTTTGTTTGTTGTGTTGTGTGTGTGTGTGTGTGTGTGTGCGTGTGTGTTTCAGTATGTCTGCGTGAGTGTTTCTGTCCGTCTGTTTCTTTGTCTGTATATTTTTGATGTTCGAACTTCGTGTCTGTGTGTCTGTCGGCTTATTTTCTTTATGTGTTTCTGTCTGTCTGTTCATTTGTATTTTTGTTTGCTTATGCTTATGCCTTTGTCTTTGTCTGTCTGTTTGTCTGTAAGTGGGCCTTTTATGGGCTTCTGTCTGTCAGTCTCTCTGCTTTTTATGTTTTTGTCTTTGTCTTGCGGTTTGTCTGACTGTAAGTTTGTCTTTTTGTAGGCTTCTGTCTGTCCTTCCCTTTGTCTGTATGTCTGCGGTTGTGTCTTTTATGGGTCTCTGTGTGTCTGTGTCTTTGCATGTCTATTTGTCTATGTGTTTTTTTGTCTGTCTCAGTTTATCTTTCTGTTTTCTTTTTATGTCTATTCTTGTGAGGATATGATTTTGTCTATTTTTGTCTGTCTTTTTGTCTGGTTCTCAGTCACTTCGTAATTATTTAAGATAATAACGATAATAATAAAAGTGATAATGATATAAATAGTAATAGTGCTAATGATAATGATAATAATAATTGTTATTGTCATTAGCAGCAGCTATAGAGGAGAGGAGGGGAGGAGGTAAGGGTAAGGGTAAGGGTAAGGGTAAGGGTAAGGGGAGGAGGGAGGAGAGGGGAATTGGAGGGGTGGGGAAGGAGGGTAAAGGGGAAGGGAAGAAAGGGAGGGAGGAAGGAAGGGTGAAAAGGGGAGGGAAGGAGGGAAAGAAGAAGGGCAGAAAGGAAGGAAGGAGGGTAAGAGAGTTAAAGGCTAACAAGGTGGAGAGAAGGCGAGAAAGGGAATGGGAGACAGGAGGAGAAGCAAGAATGGAAAAAGAGAATCAGTGAAGCCGAAGAGACAGGGAGCCAAAAGGGAAGAGAGGAAGGGAGGGTGAAAAAGGGAAGAGTGGAAGGGAGGAAAGATTTTGTGCACGAAGAAAAAACTCATTGTTCTTCCCTCTCTGTCTGTCTCTCTGTTTTTATTCTCGTTTTCGCTGTCTCCTCATTCGCCCAAATTAGCAGGGGTTCAGAGGTTAATCTCGGGGTTTGTTATTTACTTGTTCTTTTGTCCTTGTTAATTTGTTATTCTTTTTTTTTTTTTTTTTTTTTTTTTTTTTTTTTTTTTTAGTTATATTTTTATTTTTATTATTATTTTATGAATTGGGTTATTTGTTAGCTTTTTCGTGCTATTTCTTCTTTTTCTCGTTTATGACAGGAAATGAGACGCGAATTTGGTTTTATTTCGGCGAAATTTAGTTGATTGGGATGTTTGTCTTTGCTTTGTTTAGCTGTGTTTGTTTGATGTGTGTGTGTGTGTTGTGTGTGTGTGTGTGTGTGTGTGTGTGTGTGTGTGTGTGTGTGTGTGTGTGTTTGTACACAGATATATATATTCATATACAGAGACAGTTACACATTATTATTAATATGGAAAAAGAAGGCGATAACGTCAAGACGAGCCCCAAGGGGGAAATGGATTCAGAATTGAGAAATCACTGACGTCACGACGAGGCCGCGGGGGGAAGTGGAGGCAGGATTGTCAGACAGAGAATGAAAAAAAAATATATATATAATTTTATATTTTTTTTCTTTAGGGGTGTTACAGAGCTTGTTGCCAGAGAGCTTGGGTCACCATGACAACGGAGGGGTGTGAAGAGGTGGGGGGAGGGGTAAATCCTCTGGGTAATATGCCTTTGGTGTTGGAGGATGGAGGGGGGGGAGGGAGGGAACTGGGGGGGGAGAGGTGGAAGGGGAGGCGGTAGGAGGGGAGGGAGTGAAGGAGGGAAGAGGGAACTGGAGGAGGAGGGAAGTAAGGGGGAGCCTGTGGGAGGGAAGGGGGAGTGGGGATAAGAATGGATTAGGTGGGAGGGGTAAGGGAGGTAAGGGTAGGGGGCGAGGGAGAATGGGGGATGTGTTGGTGTGGGTTGGGAGAGGAAGGGGTGGGGTAGGATGGAGCGAAGGGGGGGGGGAAGGGGAGAGGGGTAGATGAGGAGGGGTTTATGGAGGGTGAAGGAAGGGGGATTTGGAGGGGTGATAGGGAGTAGGGGGGAGCTTGCGTTAAGCTTGCAGCACAAACAAGTTAAAAATGGAGTTGGTTTTCCGTAAAAGGGAGAATTTTATGCATCTGTTTATTTATTTAGGTCACGTGTATAGAAAGTGTTGTTGTTGTGTTTTATTGTTTTTTTTGTTGTTTTTCTCTTCTTTTTTCTATCTTGTTGTCTATCTGTTCGTATATATTGAAGGATGTCGATGTAAGGAGAAAATGAAACAGGGAGGAGGCCGAATGCTTGATGAAAGGGGGAGAAACTGAGGTAAAAAGAGAAAAGGGGAATGGCGTAAACAGCGATAAAGATAGAAACAAAGATAGGGGAGGAAAGGGAATAGACAAGATGTAATACAGAGAAGAAGGGTGATAAAGGGAGAAAATCCGAGGCAGTGAGTAAGAGGGGAGAGGAGAAAAGGAGAAAAGGGGAGAAACAAAGAGAAGAAAAAGGGAGATAGAAGGAGAAGAAAGGGAGAGAGAGAGAGAGAGAGAGAGAGAGAGAGAGGAGAGAAGAAGAGAGAGAGAGAGAGAGAGAGAGAAAGGGAGAGAGAGAGAGAGAGAGAGAAGAGAGAGAGAGAGAGAGAGAGACAAAGACAAAGAAACAGGGGGAGACGAAGACACGTTTGTTTTGCCGTGCAGGTGTTTGTCGCACCTGTGTTTCGCGTCTGTTATTCATCATTTAACGTTTTCTTTCTTATTCCCTCTTTCGTGCCATTTTCAGGTTGTATTATTTCACGCCAATGGCTCAAGGAAAATAGAAGGCAAAGATGAAAATGCAGAATAAAAGGAAATAAAAAGAGAGCAGAGAATAATTAGCCAATAAACTCATGTGTATTGACGAATAGAGAGAAAATCGGATGATTAAGTGCAGATATCTTTTCTGGGCCGCAGTGGAGTAAGAGGAAAAGTGCAAGAAAAGTGGCCAAAGGGGGTATCCTTCCACTTTGTCTCTGATGCCCGCGCCCCTAAAGTGGGTGTGCTGGTTGCTACACACGCCTGCGGGACCCTACCTAGCGTGGGCGTGGTGAGGTGGTTTGTTTCCTTCGGGAGTGGGCGTGAGGACCTGGTTGTCTGAGTGAGCCTCTTTTGGCAAGAAATCGGGAGAGGAAATATTGCAAGATTTGGAGAGAAAAAAAAGATATAGAGAAGTTAGTGTGTTATCGGAGAGAAATATATATTTTTTGTGGAAAAATCGTGTTTTGATGGAATGAGAAGAGACTGAAGAGAGAAGAAAGAAAAGAAAAAAGTGTCCAAAGGCAAGAGCGATAGAAAACAAAAGAAAGATATAATAAAATAGAAAGAAAGATACAATAAAAAAAGGGGTAGAAACCTCTCAAAGAACGACCCCCCCCCCCCCCAACACAAAACCCAAAACCCCCCCCCTAACCCAAGCCACGTGCGTGTGGGGTCTCCCCCCGCACCAAATCCGCGTGGATGAGTGTGGATTACTCCGGGCGAGTGGCTGGCGTCTCTTACCAGGACTGGGGTACCCACGCGCCCGCAGACATGATTATGATCAAGAAGGAGAAGCCGGTGATGTCGGTGTCGGCCATCATTCACGAGTCGCAGCAGCGCCCCTGGGGGACAGGTGAGTCGGCGGGGAGGGGGAGTGGGGAATGGGATGGGGAGGGGTGGAGGGATGGAGGGGTGGGGAGGGGGGGAGGGGAAAGGGAAGGGGGGGGTGGGGGAAAGGGGGAAGGAGGGGAGGGTGGAGAGGAAGAGGAAAGGGGGAGGGGTAAGGGGCAGGGGAGGAGGGGTTTGGGAAATGAGGGATGGAGGGAGTGGGGAAGGGGGAAGGGAAGGGAGGGGTTGAGGGGGAATGAGGAGGAAAGGGTTGAGGGCTGGGGCTGGCAAGGGAGGGGAACAGGTGAGTGGTTTTGGGGGAGCAGGTGAGTCTCGGTGGGATTCACGGAACACCGGCGAGTATTCTGCGTGTGAGTCGCAGCCTTGTCTACTTGGGTTATTCATGAGTGAGAAAGTGAGTCACTCAGTCAGCCGTCGGCTCAGTCAGCGAACCAAGGCAGTAAGTCAAGTTCAACTAGAATGCGTTTTGGTGATTTCTTTATTCTCGCCGTCATATTGTTATTATTTTTTCTTTTTTTCTTTTTCGTTTTTGTTTCTCCTTATTTTCGCCGTCATATTAGATTTTTTTTCGTGTTTTTTCTCTTTATTCCCACCGTCATATTAGATTTTTTCTTTATTTATATTTCGTGTTTTCTCTCTCTCTCTCTCTCTCTCTCTCTCTCTCTCTCTCTCTCTCTCTCTCTCTCTCTCTCTCTCTCTCTCTCTCTCTCTCTCTCTCTCTCTCTCTCTCTCTCTCTCATTCATTCATTCATTCATTCATTCCATTCATCACTCACTCACTCCATCACTCTCTCTCTACCTTATTCCTTTTCTTCCTTCCCTTCCTTTTCATGTCATTTTCCTTCCCTCCTTCCCCATTCCCTCTCCCTTCTCCTTCCCCCTCCACGTATTTATTCGTGCCCTCCCCTCCCCTCTCCCCGCTATTCCACTGTATTTCCTGTACCCTCCCTTCCTCTCCCCCCCCCCCCCTCCCCCCAATTCCCAGGTGTAACATCAGCCAATCAGCTGATCTTATTTACCTTGTTAGTGTCTCCCTTGCCACCCTCTGTCCTTCCCCTCTTTCGCTTCTCCCTGTCCCTCTCCCTCTTTTTCCTCTGTTTTCTCCCTCCTGTCCCTACCCCTCTTTTCCCTTCTCCCTGTCCCTTCTTCTCTTTTTCCCTTCTCCCTGCTCCTTCTTCTCTTTCCCTTCTCCCTGTCCCTTCTTCTCTTTTTCCCTTCTCCTTGTCCCTCTACCCCTTCCCCCCCCTCCCCCCCCCCTACCAGGAAGGCGCTTGGTCCTCGTGTGACACCTGTTCGGGGCGGACGGTGTCGTAGCGTTGACCAGATCCGTGCCATTGAATTCGTTGATGTGACACGCGTGGTATGTGGCCGTCTGCGTGTGTATGTGTGTGCGTGTGCGTGCTCGCTTGCTGATGTGTATACTTGTGTTCATATACATAAACATATTTGCTTGTTGGATGTACCCATGCATGCTGGTATTATGTAGGTATGTCTGGCATGTTTCACACACACACACACACACGCACACGCACGCCACACGCACACGCACACGCACACGCACCACGCACACGCACACGCACACGCACACGCACACACACACACACACCACACACACAACACACACACACACACACACACACACACACACACACACACACACACACACACACACACACACACACACACACACACACACACACACACGTGTATGTACACACCATACATACACGCATACACAAGCTAAGTGCAGCTTCCGAAACGGGCGGCGAGGAAAACTGCTTCTCTCTCTCGGCTCCGCCCTCGTGCAGCCTACATTCACGCCCACGGCCCTCCACGCCCGCGCCCTTTCGCGCCCGCGGCTCTTCACGCCCATCGGCAGAGCTCTCGTGCTTTGGTTCTCCTCGGGGATGCTTGGTTCCTCGTGTTGAGGTTTGGGTGGTGATGGCGAGGGTGGTGAGAGTGGTGTTTTTGGTGGTGATGCCTGTGAGTGATGGTGATGATGGTGGTTGATGTGGTGGTGATCATGGTGAAGATGATGAGAGTGGCGTTAGTGGTGGTGATGCCTATATGTGATGGTGGTGAGGATGGTGATGGTGAAGGTGATGATGTGTTTACAAAAGTGTTTTATTGTTTTTTTGTGCGGGTACTGATTTTTCCTTTATTTTTATATTCATTTTTTCCTCTTATTCTTTTTTTTTCTTCCATTCCTTTTGTCTTTCTCCTTCTTTGCTCTATTTCATTCATTTTGCATGTATTTCTTGCTTTTGCGTTTCTCCTTTCCTTCACTTACTTCTTCTTTCCTCTAATTCCTTCTATCGCCTGTCTTCTTTTCTTAGATCCTCCTTCCATCATTTCACTCTCTTCCTTCATTTTATTATCTTCTCCTTTTCTTCTTTTCAGGTTCTTCTTCTTTCTCTCTTCATTTCCTTCTTTTGCCTTTCTCCTTTCTCCTCTTTCGCCATCCGCAGTTTCTCATTATTTCCTCCTTTCGCCTTTCTCCGTTCTCCTCTCTCCTCTCTTTCGCAATATGCAGTTGCTCATTATTTCTTCCTTTCTCTTTTCTTCTCTCTTTCGCCATCCACAGTTTCTCATTATTTCTTCCTCTCTCCTTTCTCCTCTCTTTCGCCATCCACAGTTTCCCAATTCCTTTCCGATAACTTTCTCCCCTTCGCTGGACTTTCTCTCTTCGTGTTTGCTATTTCCTGTTTTTGTTCGGATTCTCGTGTCTTGTTTCGCTGTTCCGCTCTTTCGCTCGTATCT
>NW_020868696.1:484160-496660 GCF_003789085.1 Penaeus vannamei
GAGAGAGAGAGAGAGAGAGAGAGAGAGAGAGAGAGAGAGAGAGAGAGAGAGAGAGAGAGAGAAGAGAGAAAGTGGAGAGAAAACCGAACTAATCTCATTTTTTTCCTTCCCAAAAGTAAACAACACCCCCCTCCCACCCTCCCTCCCTAGTGTCAATTGTTTGGTCGTGTTTCCCTCTTAAGAGCAAAGGTAAACAGCTGCTCTGTCCCTTCCCTTAAAAGGCTGAGGGTCAACAGAAGGGAGGTGTCATCATCTTTCCCTTTTTTTTTACTTTTTTCTTTTCTTTCTTTTTTTCTTTTCTTTTTCTTTTTCTTTTTTTTTTTTTGTCTTTTTTTTTTTTCTTTTTCTTTTCTTTTTTTCTTTTCTGTTCTTTTTCGTTTTGAATGGGGTGAATAGAATTATGTATCGACGCACACGTCACGCACACGGACACACACGCACACACACACACACACACACACAGCACACACACACACACACACACACACAACCACACAACACGCACACACACACACACCACACGCACGCACGCACACGCACACGCACACACACCACACACACACACACACACACACACACACACACACACACACACACACACACACACACACACACACCACACACCACACACACAACACACATTCTCACGCACCCACGCCACGCTGTTCCAAAACGGCCTGACAGCTATCTGGCGAACCCATTCACGCCCATCTCGCTCTGAAGGTGGGCGTCGTAACAGCCGAGGACGCCCATTCACGCCCGCAGTCACACTCGGTGGGCGGCGGGCGGACGGGAATCGCCGTCGAGTTTTTTTTTCTTTCTTTTTCTTTCTTTCTTTGCTTTCTTTCTTTCATTCTCTCTCTCTCTCTCTCTCTCTCTCTCTCTCTTCTCTCTCTCTCTCTCTCTCTCTCTCTCTCTCTCTCTCTCTCTCTCTCTCTCTCTCTCTTCTCTCTCTCTCTCTCCTCTCTCTCTCTCTCTCTCAACCCTCTCCCTCTCCTCTCTCTCTCCTTCTCCTCTCTCCTCTCCCCTCTCCCCTCTCTCCTCCCTCTCCTCTCTCCTCTCCCCCTCTCTCCCTCTCTCCTCTCCTCTCTCTCCTCTCCCCCCTCTCTCCCTCCCCCTTCTTCCTCCTGCATCCTTTCCCCCTCTCCCCTCCCTCTCCTCCTCCCCTCCCTTTCACCCCTCCTCTCCCCTCCCCTCCTCCCCTCACCCCTCCCTATCCCTCCTTCCTCATTATAATATAAGGAACGATTATGAAGAATCTCCGCCCTTGCTCGGTTCCTCCCCTCACTCGCCCTCACTCTCCCTCCCTCCCTCACTCAGCGAGCCCTTATGGAGAATCGTCCCTTCGCCCTGCCCCCCTCCTCCCCCTCCTCCTCCTCCCCTCCCCCCTCCTCCTCCTCCCCTCCCCCTCCCCCCCTCCTCTCCTCCCCTTTATTCCCCTCCTCCTCCCTCCTCCTCCTCCTCCCCTTTATTCCCCTTCCCTCCTCCTCCTCCTCCCCTCCCCTCCTCCCTCCTCCTCCTCCTCCTCCTCCCCTCCCCTCCTCCTCCTCCTCCCCCCCTCCCCTCCTCCTCACCCCCTCCTCTTCCTCTCTCCTCCCCTCCTCCTCCTCCTCCTCCTCTCCTCCTCCTCCTCCCCCTCCCCTCCCTCCCCCCCTCCCCTCCCCCCCTTTATTCCCCTCCTTCCCTCCTCCGTGTGTTGCCTCGACGCTGCTGGCTCTTCGGTTGATGCATCCTATATATATATATATTTTTTTTTTTTCTCTTTTCTTTCCTTTTTCTATATCTTTGCTTCTCTTTCTCTTTTTTTTGGTTTCTCTCTCTTCTCTCTGCTTTCTTTCTCTCTGCTCTCTTTCTCTGCTTCTCTCTCTCTCTCTCTTCCTCTCTCTCTCTCTCTCTCTCTCTCTCTCTCTCTCTCTCTCTCTCTCTCTCTCTCTCTCTCTCTCTCTCTCTCTCTCTCTCTCTCTCTCTCTCTCTCTCTCTCTCTCTCTCTCTCTCTCTCTTTCTCTTCTCTCTCTCTCTCTTGCTCTCTCTCTCTTTTCTCTCCTTGTGCTTTCGCTATCCATCACTCCCTTCCTTCTCCTCCCTCCCTCCCCTCCCCACCCTCCCCGTTCCCCTCCCCATCTGCCTCCCTCTCTCTCTCACTCCCCTTTTTTAACCCCCTCTCCTCCCCACTTACACCCCCCCCCTGGATTAAGTGGTTGACAGACGTGCAATTGATAGAGCCACAGGGGTTGTCTGTGGCCCGAGGTCAGTGTATGTGCAGTGGGTGAACGGGGTGTTGGGATGTGGGGTGCTAGGGAGTTGGTGTTGATGTTTTTTTTTTTTTTTTTTTTTTTTTGGGGGGGGGCGGTTTTGCTTGTGGGTTTTTGACTAGGGGGTGTTATTTGCAAGAAGAGGGGGGGTGAAGTTTGGTATACAAACTCAAACCATGTATTTTTATAGAGATATGTGTGTAAAAGTTTTTTTCTGTCTATCTGCTTATCTATCTGGTGGTTAAGCTATCATTCCATGTCTCTATTTGATATATATGTACATACACACACCAAATCATTTACATAATGATGTAGATCTACAAATAATCGCTTTCTTTCCAGCTTTCTTATTTATTTGTAAAGCCAACTCTTTTCTTCCTTTATCAGGAAATGAATAAACGATAAAAGTTTATATTAAGTACTATATGATATGTGAATAAGTGTATGATTAAATATGAGAATATACAACAACTGTTTAGTATATAAGAATATTCAGTGTTACGTTAGGATTTCTAAAGATACATAATTAATTATATAATAAAAAAAATGTAAATACATATACGCGTTATAATAAGGATATCAGTGTTTTATTACGATATAGAATGATAATTGATAATATAGAAAACTATCTGATATAATTACGATATATAATGATAATTGATGATATAGAGAACTATCTGATACAGTTACGATATATATTGATAATTAATAATATAGAAACCGATTTCATATAATTACGATACATAATTATGATTAATAATATAGAAAAACTATCTGATACGATTACGAGATATAGTAGTTAATAATATAGAAACCGATCTGATCTAAATAAGGCATATAAATAACACGACCCGCTCCCTTGCAGGTATACTGGGTGGCCCCTCTGCTGGGCGGGGCAACGGCCGGCCTCATCTACGAGTACATCTTCAACCCCCACAGACTCCCTCGCTCGCGAAAGGACTCTATTGATGGAGGTAAGGAAGGACCCGGGGGTGGGACGGGCTCGGGGAAGGGGGGGGAGGTGTGAAAGGACGCGTGTGGGGGGGGAGGTGTGAAAGGACGCGTGGGGGGGGGGGGTATCCGTGCGGGGTTTGGTGTGAGGTGTGTGTGTGGGGGTGCGTGTGGGGGTGGGTGGGGTGTGTGGGGTACGTGTGTGGTGGGGGGGGTAAGTGTGTGTGTGTGTGTGTGTATGTGTGTGTGTGTGTGTGGAGAGAGAGTTGGGTGGTTGGGGTGGGTTGTGTGAATGCATATGTATAGTGCTCATACAAATATAGGCATGGGTGCATATACACTCTCTTGCTCATACACGCACATGCATACATACATACATTTATACATTTACACATATATACATACATACATATGTACGTACATACATATGTACATACATACATATTACATACATACATATACATATATACATATATACATATACATATACATACACATACACATACACATATATATATATATATATATATATATATATATATATATATATATATATATATATATATATATATATATATATAATATATATACACACACGCATACACACATATATACATAACATACATACACATATATACAGACATACATACATATACATGACATACATACATGCATAGATATACAAGTACACAAACGTACACAAAAACAAACACGCAACCCCTTAGGTTACTCTCCCTCTCAGGTTGGCAGAGAGGAAGGGAGGATGAATGGTAGGTTGATGGAGGGGGGGGTGGGAGAGAAAGGGTGTGAGAGACACAGAGAGAGACACACAGAGAGACACACAGAGACACACAGAGACACACACACAGAGAGAACCACAGAGACACAGAGAGAGAGAGAGAGAGAGAGAGATAATATTATTGTTAATTTTTTTATTTTTATTATTTGTATGGGTAAGGATATATGAGACATTTAGAGGGAGAAAAAGAAAAAAAAAGAGAGAGAGAAGAGAAATGATAGAGTAGAGAAGTTTAAAAGTGAATGAAAATTGATTTTATTTATCTATTCATTTCCTTTCTTTAATCAGAATATATATATTTTTAAATTGCATGGCAAAATGTAGTGTTAACGTTAGGCGTTTCCTCTCCATATTCATAAATGTCTCACCTTTAATATTCACGGAGAGGAATTTACAGAATTAAGTTAAGAAGCATTCCTTCACTCTCACCCTCTGTGGAAAATGATCAAGCGTTTTCACATCTCCTTTAATGCGTCTGATTTCATTATTTACCCATTTGTTTTCTGTCGTCTTCTTTTTTTCTTGTCTGAAGAAGATGGATTGAGGTTTCTTTAATGTTGAATTTTTGAGGTGATACTTTTTTCTTTTTCTTTTTGATTTTTTTTTTTAACACTTTTTGTCCAGACAGTTTGGTGTAAAGTTTGACCAGGTGTTTGACCTTTAAGCATAGACAAGAGACATGATATAAAGGTTATACGTTAAAAAAAGTTATTAGTCTTGTAAGACAAGAAAGAAATTTAGGAAAAGTTTCAAAAAATGAAATTGTTCATTGGTAAAATAGATATCTTAGCGTAATCTGAATTTTCATATAGTCTTTATTTGCCATTGATGTGCCAGTTTTGGTTTAAATGAAGGAAAAAAAAAGAAAATTTGAATTTGCTTTCTTTTGGCTAACAAAACTAACCAAAAGTTAACATAATACAATTTCATTACTATAAACCACTGAACCCTATAGATGTATTTTTTTAAGAGCTTAGGAAAAGAAAATAACTAATGACTGAGTTATTGTAATGATGATGTTTGTTCTGTTATCTACATCTGATCAGGGATGCAATATGCTTTTAATGGTGTTATTTTTTTCTCTCTCTCATTTTAGAAATAAACAGTGTTTGAGAACACCACTGATCAGACTAGATTGATTTTTTGATAGATGGCTGGGAGTTCAGACATTTGTAAAAAGTAAAAAGTCAGATGTTAATTGGTGATACATAAAGAAATGATAATCTGTTTTGATTATTTTATTCAAGATTTTATCCGTTTTTATTGTTTATCCGAGATAGAAAAATATCAATTTTTTATGTTATATGGTAATTAACTTTTGTTTAATTTCATGCTATTCATGTGAGCTGTAATGTATTCTATGTTCACTAGCAGATACATCTTTGTCAGATTAAAGCCAAATAATGCATTAAATAACTGATGTTTCAGTGAAGAAAAAATAGATCAGTAGATTTAGAAATGATTGCAACTTTCTTGTCATTAGAAATATCAGCGATGTTTTTAACAGGAGAGGAGGTGTCTGCGCTAGCTTCCTTGGCAAGCTTTATCAGCCTGGCTTTTGTGTCTCTATTTTTCTGTCATTATTATTATTTTTTCCATGTTTTATGTGCATTTCTACTCATATCTGGCTGACATCAGGCTGGAATTACATACTGACTTTCCTTTCAAATGCCTGTTTTCTCTCTCTGTTTATTATTTTATGTGTGGCTTTTGGCATCAGTTAAGCAGTATTATGTATTGTTGTGTTCATTTCATTTATCAGTCAAGACTGTTCACATTATGCAAGAATTGTAAGATATTTTTTTAAGCATTTATGGCATAGACTAAGAAGTATTAAGTAATATTTAAGGCAGCTACAAGTAGCAGGTGTTATCTGTTAACCTCATTCCAGATGTAATTTATGAAGGGATCAGGTTAATATCAGTGTCCTTGCAAAGGAGATTTCTTATAAGTATTCGATAGCCATAGTCCTTAACTGCCGGCTACTTGAGAGTTAGGATCTGCGTCCTCTGGTGAGACAAGGGCCGGTAAGGGTGACCTCGTGGGTATGTGTTACAGAAGAAGGGGTGGAGTCCTATCCCCTGAACACTGTTGGTGGGCCGGGGATGCATGGAGGGCTGGGGGGGCATCAGTCCCCGACCAGGATGCCCTTCCAGTACGAGCTGCAGCACGAGGCGCAGTACGATGCCAGACTCTATCGGGCGTACCCACCCAACAACCGGGCATGAAGCACCCAGGTACCAGCACTCGCACCGGCACACACAGCAGGGACAGATCTACTCACATTAACACAGAACAGAACCCCATTACCTTGTACGACTATGAAGTGGCACTAATATGTATATTTATCTTAGTTTTATATATTCACTCACAATGGATCTTATCTAAATCTAGTCAGTCCATAATGATTTATGTCTCGTTTTTTGTGATTTTTAACGTGATCAAAATTTTAACATCCTGTACTAGTATATATGTCTCTCCATTTACCTTGCTCTGTATAGAATAAATTCTCATGAGACCTGCCAAGATATGGACTTTCAGCAAATACAAATTAATGAGGTTCTTATAATTATATTTTTATATTACAATATTAATACTCTCACCAAGCTTTTGATTGCTGTAGATAGAGCACTTGCACATTTGCTGATTCATAACATGTTAAAAGCTGAACACCCTGTTTTTTAATGTGAACACTCCTGCACTGTAATGTAAGTTTTGCAATCTACACATACACAGTGCAACAGTGTGTTTTGCAGTCACTGATATATTTCTCAGATATTTGCAGTTGAAGGTTATTTGTTGTATTATGGGACTAACTGACGTAGAACATGTCTCGGCTTTCCCTCTTTATTTATTGTTGTCCATGGTTTTGTAATGACTAATTTTGTTGATAAAAGTTGTGTTATAGTAGTATATTTTGCCACTAATTGTACCCCTATTGTCATTGTAATTAAAAGTAGCTACAAAGATTTAAACGCCAGCTATTGTATAGACAAAGCCATAACGAGAAAAAAAACTATAATGGTTGTGTTACAGTTGCAATTTTCCCTTTTCATTTTCTTTTTTTTCTTTTTAGGATTTGATTGTTGTTCATGTCATTATGTGCTATATATGAATAGTCCAACAAAATGAAATTTCCTAATCTTACCAGACCTTTTTGTGAAAGAGAATTGAAATCTTTTTAGATCCACCCATACATTCATTGAAGGAATATTATTCTTTGAAAAAAAAAAAGGACAGGAAAATAAGCAATGCATACAAAAACAAGGTCACCTGAACATCATTTCCATTACAAAGGATTTTCTTGAAGGGAAAGTTAAACCTAACAGATGAGAATTCACGTACACTGTATTGACTACTGGCGACATCCCTAGCAGAACTGAACAGCTGACAGAGGTGTGTGCCAACGTGTGCATTTTGTATGGCTACTGGCTCGTGCGTTTGCAATATATGTGTGCATTGTCCTGTTTGTTTGCTAATTTTTTTGTTGGATGTGTGTATGTTTCATTTTCCTTACCCTTGTTTGTTTTTTTAAAAGAAAGAAAGAAAAAATGCATTTTTTCTTTTTATTTTTTGTATATGCAACATTGCATTTGATTCCTCCCTTTTTTTGGCAAAAGTTGATACCCTATTTTTAATCTTTTGCCCTCGTTCATTTTATTTGTGAATTAGTGCGTGGGACTTGTTTTTAAAAAATTTCCTGACGCTTCTGCTGGGTGTGACGGGAGAGCCTGTGCTGTGTCTTACTAATTAGGTCTGATGCTTGCTGGAGGTCTTGACGCAACCCCTCTTTTTGTTCGAGAATAAAGTATGATCTTGGCAGCCTAGTTTGATTTTTTTTTCTTCGTTTTTCTTTTTTTTCTTTTTTTTTTTTTCTTTTCCCAGACGAAAATGGAGTATGGAATATATATGATGTATGTTAAATGCCCGAGACACTAGTCTTTATTTTATGTGAAAAAGAATCATTAGGCATATTTAAAGGTGATAGAGGAATTACCCAGCCTATTATGGTTTAGCAGATGCATTAGTAATTTTTTCTGCCATTTTTTTTAGGGTATGCAAAGCCTATAATTTTGCTCTAAAATAGTGCTTATGGTGGATCTTGAAGAAGCAGTTCCTATACAGACATATGTAGCACTCAGGTTTTTATATGTATTAGTATATTTTGGTCTTTGTGCTCATCAAATTTGTATCTTACTCTGAAGTTGATGAAAAGTAGTAGTGGATTATTTTCTTGTGTACCACAATAACATTTGCCAGTTAGTTTGGAAATGGCTCAGTTTATATCATTATTAGGGTTTTTAGGGAGATATTTTATAACATTTGGAACCTAATAATTGTACATTTTTCTGTTGACCAATTTTTATATATGCATCTCATATACATTTCTTTTTGTAAAAAAGCAGTTTGCCATTTGTGTTTACATTGATATTTATTGCATAAATACACCAATGAAAGAGACAGTGGAAGAAATCCATAGCTTATTTTTTTATTTTTGATAATTGTTATTGTTATTTTCTTTACTCTTTTTTTCTTTTAACTGTTAGGCATTTTCACTAGCTTAGGGAAACAGATTAGTTTATAATCATTATATTCAGAAACCCAGACTGGCTGACAAACTCCAAAGCTTCAGCCGAGCAATAAACCTAAAACAGTAGAAGTTAGGAGTCTTAAGAGCAGACACGCCCAACACAGAATTAGTGTCATATTGATTGGATGGTCAGAGAGAAGATGGATATCTTTTAAACAAAAAATGGCACATCATCACAATTTCTCTTAACCATTGTCAACCAGCTGATGAAAACTACATCAGACCTGACATAGACGGGTTTTGTAAAAGCCATTACCTTTATCCGAGAAGCTAAATAGCCATGCTGTGACGATTTTAAATAACAAGATAAATTGCCAAACCTTGACAATTTTGAATATGCTGTACATTAACAGTATTGATGAGCAAGGTAGTGGACTTCATTGGTTGGGAAAATTCATAAAGATCAGTTAAATAGATCCATAGGATGCTATCTCTTACGTAGTCTAGGGGATTTTCCTTGTAAAGTAGCATTCCTTAAATCCCAGACTATCTATTTTTGTAAATTTATATGGGACAATTTAAACTATGTAAATATATAATTAACCTCTCTATGGAAGTCTTATAAAGGCTGTCACAACCTTTTGGAGCATTTAAATGCATCTTAAACTAACCTATTTTAAGTGAACTAAACAGGACAAGTGCGTCTTAACAGAAGTTTTATTATTGACCCCATAACTAACTGTCTGATGAAACTTCACACTGTGGACTGTCTTATAAAAATCATGTAAATCAGTTGGATGTAATTTGACTGTTGGGATCCTGTCTCCTTGTAGCTACTAACAAAACAGGATTACAAATTTCATTTTCTGAATTCTTTGATTCTATATGTATATACAATGCCTATGTATATATGGTTGTGTGTATGTGTATGAATAAATATATATATATATATATATAATATATATATATATATATATATATATATATATATATATATATATATATATATATATATATATATATATTATGTATCTGTTTATACATATATGCATGTATTTATATATACCCACATTCATATCTGCCCATACATGATTGTTTATTAATGATTATGATTGTGTTTTTCCCTATCCTGCCCCACCCAAATTGTCTCTTTTGGTAAAGTTCTTTCAGGACGGACTTCATTGTAATATGGTATTAATTGCTATAATAATAACTAATTATAAATATTACTTCACAATGTCTGCTTTGTGACAACCTACTGAGCTGTAACATTTTGGAGTAGAGACACCCCAGTTTTACTGCCCCTTTTGTTGATTACCTTTAAATTTGGTAGGAATTAGACTTTACAATTTGGAAAATCCACACAGACTAACCCTATTTTAACCCTCCAGACTCGTCAAGTGTTGGCAGTGATGAAGACGCGTACGACGAGTGTTCCAAGCCGCCACCAAGGTACAATTACAATGCGCTCAGAGCCCAGCACTATGACCAGTACAGGCCCGCCAACACTTCAAACACTACCTCTCCACTAGGTAAGTGATGGATATTCACAACTCCTTACTGACCAGTTATAATTGCTTGTAGGTGGTGAGTATGGAACACAACAAAAGAGATGATAATGATGATTTGAGGATGAGTATGTTCATTTTAAAAATTATTGATAAGTAGGGAAAGTAATGATGAAACTGCAGGAGTTACTTGAATTCAAATGTACACATAGAGGTAATGTAAATTGAATGTTGAAGAAATTTGTGTCAGTATTAACTTGAACTTGATATGCCTCTTATTGTTTAAGAATAATTAAAGTTATTTAGAACTCCATTTCAAGATCTATTACCAGCTACAAGGTCATCTCTGATATGTTTTCTTCCTTTTTTTTTTAGGCTATCCAGTCAGCATGTACGGACACTCTGGAACACCATCTGTTTACAACGCATCAACTTACAAGTATGATAGTGGTTTTGTCACCAACAAGGAAGAGATCTACTCTGGCTCCAAGAGCATGTATGCCAAGTCTCCTCCTCTGCCACGCTCCTCCTCCCTTAATCGCTCCCAGTCTGTCTACACCAAGCCGCCACCTCCACGCATGGATAACTACTCGAGGAACCTTGCTCAGTCTCAGAACCTGTGCCCGAAGTCTCCTGCAACTTTCACAGCTCTTTCCCACAGCGAGAGTATGTACAAGAATAACCCACGCCAGGACTCCCTTTACATCACTAGCAAGTCTGGCATTGTGAAACCCGAGCCTGTGTACGGGACAGCCGCATACAACAAGCAGCATGACTCAGGTGATTCCAACTACTCAACCTACCGTGGCTCTACAGGCTACAGCTCATCGCGCTCCTCTAACCCTGGTCCTCCCATTCCCATGAGCCGCACCCGTCAAGACAACCTCACACCTAACTCGAATGTCTCAGCCCATTCTGGACTTGTGACACCCAACTCCGTGGCTTCATGTTACTCTCCAAACCCACAGTACTGAACTGGACTTACTCGCCAAGCACAAGGAAGAACTCTCAAATATCACTAGCTATAATACACTAATAAACTGATATTTTTGGCTACAGACTACTACTCAAAAAGATCAAAAAGAAAGAAAAAAAATAGCATAGAATTTCCCTATAATGTTGTAGAATGATTAGTGGTTTTTGAAGTTCATGGTACTGGTATTATCTTTTAGAAATATAATATCATTCCACTTTGGGTTTATTCTTCTTTTTGTTAATTACTTTGAGATTGTAAAAGAAAACAATTTGATTCTTACACATTTGTGAATCCTTCGTAAGTTTTTACTCTTTGGACATCAGTTGTTTAAACTAGTACACAATTTTCAGAGCAATATTAAGGATTTAAGAACTTTCATTTAAGCCAGTAACTCAGGATTGTGAAAGTACCTTGTATTGCTGTCGTAAATTTTCCCCCTAGTTTGTTTTCACAGTCACCTAATTTTTAAAAATGTTAATTTCTTACCAGTCAACCTCTATCTACAGGTGAATTGATATACAGTATTCTGAGGCTGTATACCTGTATGTACTTTTGAAAGGTTAAAACATCACCCACTCTCAGTGAGACGTTCCCAAGCTGGAGTGTGTTTTTAATGGGAGTGCCTGGTGCATGTTTATCTTGTGTGTTGATGCAAATATAAGTCCTTTGTGTAAGTCTTTGTGATACTGTAATTGGTTGACGTTGTTGTGACTTCAATATATTTTGTGAAATCAGTGTGGAAGTAGCTTATCAAAGGGTGTAAAACAAATGTGTTTTGCACCTTCTGCTTGCCATGCAAGCAGTCTTAATGCCATCAGGGAAGGAACAAATATTTCTCTCTGCTGTTTTATGATACACTTTATCTAGGTGTGTTCTTGTGTGGTAGAGTGAGGCTTCGACTTCAGTCCCAATTAAGATTTTAAGATGGGCATTTTGACTGTGAGTGATGAATTTTTTAAGCAGTACAGATAAAGCATACCCATTCAGAACTAAGATATTGTAAAAGTTATAACAAAAGATAAACTCCAATGACAGTTTAAGGTTTGGCTGACCAGAGCAGCACTGTTTGGTGATGAAAAAAAAAAAGAATTTTTAAACATGATTGGGAAAATACACCAAACAGAATCAGATTCACATGTTACTGTCTGTGTGGTGCTTCTTGAACAAATTATGAACAATCTGAAGTTTAGGTGATATTCAGCTACCACAGTATTTTGAGATAAGGTATTGTAAGTGTGCATAGTTACCATTGTTAACTAATGATGATAATTACTTGAAGAACAAACTTTGGTGTACTAGTTTTTGTGAATTTTTAGAGATACTGTTGAAAAAATATATATGTATATATAAAAAAGGTAAGTCCTTTACTTCTGTTTCTGTATATGATACAGAATATGTGATTCATTCATTTTGAACACAAAAAGTATATTTAGAAAATTTTCTTTTATTTATATTTTTTCTGTATGTTAAGTTTTTAAGCATC
>NW_020868696.1:506660-509160 GCF_003789085.1 Penaeus vannamei
GCTGTTACTCTAAGAGAGTTATGAAATTAACAGATTACTGCTTTTTATAGGTTATTACAGATGTTCAGAGACACTAAAAGTAAATTATCACAACTGAAATTATTTCAAACATAGACCATGACTTTCATTCAGAAAATTAAATGTCTCTACAAACTGAGAAGGATCAGTATTCTTTATGTTCATTCAACAAGCCTGTTGCAAGATTACCTACATGGACCTAATATAAAAATTACCACTCACCCTTGCTATCAAAATATACATATTCTGTTCAAAGATGCGACGACCAATGCACATGCGTGTTCCCTGCGAAAATGGAAGTGAGGCAAAGGGATGAATCTGGCCCAGGGGTTGATGCCGCAGCCAGCGTTCAGGGACAAAGTCTTGTGGCCGAGGGAACTGTGACTCATCCAAGCCAGAGACACCACTCAACATTATACAGTTCCACTGTGTGAAACAAAGTCCTATTAGCATGCTGCTTATGTTTCATTTTTATAATTTATCAAGTCTAGTCTTTTTTTTTCTTATCACAAAGAATAATCCAGACAAAATTATCAAAATTTTTAACGAATTACATTCATCAGTTCAAGCTCAAAATAACAACTCTCAAAAGGAGTAACATCTTACCCCTTTATGAAGAGTATATCCTCTGATTTTGACATCATTCTGTAGTATCCTATTTGTTCCTATAGCAGGAGGTAATAATCTGTCGGATACACAAAATTACTTTCAGTTCTAATAAACCTCTCATGAAGTCTATTTCATCTATTTTGAGAAAACTACATGGAAGATTTTCAAGAGGCTGTTATATGGAAAAGGATGACTAAAGAATGCAAGTTTTTATCCTTTGCTATTGACTAAAAAGTCTAATAATAAATTCAAAGTAAATAGCATTCTTATTGTACTTGAGTTCATGCAAGTTGATGAATAACTTCTACAATCTGTCAATCTGAGCGATGCTAGACTAACTATGAATTAGTCTCGAGATGAACTTCATCAAAGGCACCTTTGACACATTTGGCAGAACAGCATCTCAGTGACAGACACTGAAGTTGTACCAAAATACAGTACTTCATCATTGCTATAAAAAGTGGCCCTTGAGGAAGGAAAATCAAAACAAAGAGGCCTCACAATCAACCTTATGGATAACTTACCTAAAGCTTTCTTTCAAAGTTGCTCTGATATAAGACAGTTGATTTATTTGCTTGGCCGTGATTGGGCTCAAGTCCCTTCCAAGCACACGATCAACCTCCTCTTGGACTTTGGCTTGAGCGTGAGGGTGTTTGGCCAGAAGGTATAAAAACACTATGCTGGAATTGGTCATCTGAAAGGAGGGAGAAGATTGATGATCTTCCACACTTTTGTGAACTTTCTATCAATATATCTCTAGCTTAATTACATGCATATCTGGAAAAAAATTACGGCAAAAAAATAAAAACAGATTTAGCTTATGTCAGGTTGATTTCAACCTGCTTGACAATATATATCATAATGAAAGAGAACAATGATTCTACTTTTCTAAATTCTCTTTTCACTTGTACATGCTTGTACTAATTATACTTCTAAATTCTCTTTTCACTTGTACATGCTTGAACTAATTATACTAAGTTATAAATAACACTATAGTTTTATACTAACACTATTATCAACCTAATTTTTCTAAATATATACAATGCAAGGAATGTTAGCAACTTTCTAATATATGAGGCCTATAACCTCAGAAAGCATAAAATATAAAACACTAAAATCTTAAAGAAAACAAACTGTCTCTGTTCCCCCGGGTAGGAGGTCAATCATGAAAGTGACAACGTCCTTGTGTGAGAGATCTGGATCCAGCAACAGTTGTTCAATCATGTTGAGGCTACGATCTGGGTCTCTCGTGTTCCTTTCCTCTATCCCCTCTTTGAATTCCCGAAGTGTCCTGTCGCACACCCTGTAACAGACATCTGGATATTCATATTTCATAGATATTAAGCTAAACATATGCTTTGTATTTCCAGTTTCACAGGGAGAAAAGGCAGAGCATAAAGTTACTTTAAACTTTAGCTTTAAGTACCAAAAATGAATGGAAAGAAAAGAAAGAAGTAAAAGTAGATGAAAAAGTAGTAGTAGTAGTACAAGAGATGTGATAAAGAAGAGAATAAGAAGAAAAAAAGGAAGAAAGAAAAAAAATTAACAAGAAAAAGGGGAAACAAGTGATGGAATCAAACAACTCAACCACTAAAGATAGTTACTCTGTAAGAATCTTTAAAGACTCTTGCAATGTCTTGAAGGTCTTGGTTGGGTAAATTTTCCACAGGAATTTTTCTTCACACTCAAAAGTGCACCTCAAGAAGTCTATGGCAGCTCTGCTGCACTTCATCTGCTCTGAGTCAATGGGAAGAGTTGGGTCCAAACTACCGAGGTGCCTGTTGAGGGAAATCAGGCAAACAGCTGCAGGAAAGAGAAAGACATAGGAACCATGAGAAGGTGAGATACAAGTGATTGCAACAAGGTAAGACAA
>NW_020868696.1:511660-531660 GCF_003789085.1 Penaeus vannamei
GAAAAGTTTCTTGAAATATAGATGGATGTTATTCTTGTCAAAATCTAGTTAATGAAAGAGACGAAAAAAGGTATATTGTGAATAAAATGTCATTTAGAGAATTTTTTTTATATGAAAGAGAAATAATATTTGTGAATAAAATATAATTCTTGGGTCAAAATCTAAAATAATATTCTGAAAAAAAATGATGAAGTGAATGGTTGTATTTATTCAAAATCTATTACAATCAGTCACACAGAATTCATAATCCAAAACAACCTGAGCAATAAAATAATAGAAGTAAAAGAAAGATGAAGAGCAAAAGTAAAAAGAAGAGCAGAGTAGATAAAAAGAAAAGAATCACACAAAAAAAAACATAAGAGCAGAGTAGATAAAAAGAAAAGAATCACAAACAACAACAACAAAAAACATAACAAGATCATAATACCTTTATCCGATAACATGGAGAACAAAACACCTACTACAGGAAGTGTTTTTGGCCCCGGGATTTCCTTGGTAGCACTGAGGCACCGGGCGAAGGTGACACGGGATGTGCCATGACAGAGAGCTGCAGCAGGAGGACTCTGTGGCACTCCGCGTGAAAGGAGGGACCGGAACAGTGCCATTCTTCGTCTTCCTGTGAAAAACCGTAATGGAATGAGATTGAGTGGAATGAGGGAGAGGAGTGGATGGCAGGAGTGTGGAACAGAATGGAGGAAAGGGGAGGGGTGGGGAGGGGAGGCAGGGAAGGTGGAGGGAAGGAGTGAAGTGGAGTGGAGAAAAGGAAGTAGGAAAGGAAGTAATGAGTGGAGTGAGGGGAGGGAATGGAGTGGAGGGAAGGGAAGAGGAGGAGAACAAGGGAGTGGTGTGGAGGGAGGGAGGAGAGGGTAGAAAGGGGATGGAGTGAAGTGGAGTGGAGGAGTGGCAGAGAGGGATGGATGGAGGGAAGAGAGGGAATGGAAAGAAAGAAGGATGGAGGGAGGGAAGGGAGGAAAGGGAAGAGGGATGGGGGAGGAAGGAGAGGAATGAAAGAGGGAGGGAAGGGAGGAAAGAGATTAAGGAGGAGGGAGGGGAAGGAGGGATGGAGGAGGGAAGGGAGGAAGATGGAAAGAGGGATGGAGGGAGGGAAGGGAGGAAAGGGAAGAGGGATGGAGGGAGGGAAGGGAGGAAAAGGGGAGAGGGATGGAGGGGAGGGAAGGGAGGAAAGGGAAGAGGATGGAGGGAAGGGAGGAAAGGGAAGAGGGATGGAGGGAGGGAAGGGAGGAATGGAAAGAGGGATGGAGGGAGAGAAGGGAGGAAAGGGAAGCGGGATGGAGGGAGGGAAGGGAGAAAGGGAAGAGGGATTAGAGGGAGGGAAGGGAGGAAAGGAGGGGATGTAAGGGAAGAGGATCGTGGGGAGGGAAGGAGGAAAGGGAAAGAGGGATCGTGGGAAAGGGAGGAAAGGGAAGCGGATGGAGGGAGGGAAGGGAGGAAAGGGAAGCGGGATGGGAGGGAGGGAAGGAGGAAGGGAAGAGGGATGGAGGGAGGGAAGGGAGGAAAGGGAAGAGGGATAGAGGGAGGGAAGGGAGGAAAGGGAAGAGGGATCGAGGGAGGGAAGGGAGGAAAGGGAAGCGGGATGGAGGGAGGGAAGGGAGGAAAGGGAAGAGGGATGGAGGGAGGGAAGGGAGGAAAGGGAAGAGGGATGGAGGGAGGAAATGGAGGAAAGGGAAGAGGGAGGGGAGGGAAGGGAGGAAAGGGAAGAGGGAGGGAAAGGGAAGAGGGTGGAGGAGGAAAGGAAGAGGAGGAGGAAAGGGAAAAGGGATGGAGGAGGAGGGAAGGAAGGAAAGGGGATGGAGAGGATGGAGAGAGAGGGAGGAAAGGGAAAGCGGGATGAGGAGGGAGGAGGAGGAAGGAAAGGGAAGAGGGAGGGAGGGAGGAGAGAGAGAGAGAGAGAGAGAGAGAGAGAGAGAGAGAGAGAGAGAGAGAGAGAGAGAGAGAGAGAGAAGAGAGAGAGAGATTTTTGACTTTGACGTTTATTGAGACAAAAAAGTAAGATTACATCTCAAAAGGATGAGGTAACAGGTTATCCTCACCCTTACTTAATAAGTCCCTGTGCGGGCTCACAATTCATTATACAAAGTTTAGGTACAATAATATTTATAATTAAATACAACACTTAAATTATAAAGAATTACAAGCATTACAAGAATTCAGAGTCATTGGCTTACATATCTTTAAGGTGATATAACACCCACCCTCATCCAGATAAGTCCTCTCCTGGGCTTACATAATCAAAAACAGCGCACAAAAATATGCGCACGCAATATATAATTATAATCCCGGAGAAGAGATGAATCAATTGTTGAGTGGAATTGTATTTCAGGAGAATGATGCCTAACATACGCCATTCATCAACAGTAAAGTAGGAGACATAGTCTCGGCAGAAGTAACAGCCTACATACCTATGCATATTTGCGAGGTATGTTTATGATATTGGTGCAAATTGCCTGTACCTCTTCAAAATCTCGAATACCTGACCGCTCCTAATCATCCATACAGCTTGTTCAGGTAAACCTGTCACATCTGCATTTCTATGTGTCTGAAACATAGAACACTGTAATAGATAATGCGTCAATGTATGTGATCTAGGTAAACTACACACCCTGCATTCTTTTTCTTTCTCGCTTGCTGGAACGCCTAACTCCCAATAGTATTTATATCCAAGCCTGATTCTCATGTACACACTGTCTTTCCATTTGCTCTTGCCCTTCCCATAAGCAAAGTCTGTGTTCGTCGCAAGATGCATATAGTATCTCAGAGTATCGCTTTTCCTAATCGCTTCGCCCTTCCTGGCCTCGTCATAGTCTAACTGCGTCCTCTTGATATTGCTCTTTGCCTGTTTAAGAGTCCGCATGCAGTGAATGTCTACCTCATGCTTCCTGGTCGCCCCCTTGGCGATCTCATCAACAGCTTCATTGAAGGTGACACCTACATACAAAGGGATCCACACAAATGCAATCACACGCCCCTGACCTCACAACCTATGAGCTATCAAACGACACTCGCCAATTATGTGGTCAAACACAGGGTTCTTGCTGTTAAGTGAGTCCAGTGCTCCCCTGCTGTCCACAAAGTAGGAATCCTTATTAATGATTTCAATCTCTTTAAGCGCCGTCAGTATTGCCCATTCAGTTACCCTACTGCTCACACACGATCACTGTCTTTGAGCGCTTGTTTATCACGGGGGTTTCCTCTCCAGAATTACAAAAAGGTAGTCAGCGCTGTCTACGGTCGGTGTGTAGAGTAGATGGGTAGTGTATGTAGAAAAGTATGGATGAGAATGAATACCTTTACAATACAAGAGATGTATTTGACCGGTTTCGAATATATCTTTGTCAGAAATACATAGACAGAGAGAGAAAGAGAAGAGAGAGAGAGAGAGAGAGGAGTGTTTATTTCTGACGAAGATATATTCGAAACCGGTCAAATACAACTCTTCTATTGTAAAAATATTCGTTCTCATTCATACCTTTCTACATTTGTCAACATGAATACGATTCATAGATGGATATTGTCTCCCTCGACTCATTCAAGAGACGGCATAGTCCAGGTCAGAGGTCAGGGACGAGAGGGGTGTGGTCTAAGCACGTTCCAGAGTGGCAGCTGATCGGGTCATCATCTGCTGGCCGAGGCAAAGATAAGGTCAGCCGCGCTTGGTCAGTCCCATAGCGGAGTAAGATCATCTGTCCTGCTGCTTGGAAGGCATTTTAGCAAGTCTTCGAGCCTCGTCGTCCTCGCCAGGCACTGCCCACAACCTCTTGCCAGTTACGTTACCAACCTCGTACCAAGTAATCTATTCTCTAACCAAAGAAGTTCCCTATCCACCCTTCGTCGAGGGCTGCCTCTCGGAGGTGGGAAGACCTGGCAGAAGCACGATTAATATGTGTGGGTACACCTATTATTGGTCGGGCCGCAGCGATGGTCACTATCACAGAGTGTAGCCATAACCATCTCCAGCAGCCTTCAGCCCTCGGTAGTAGAGGCTACTCCGGTCGATGAGCGTATATTAGTTTTGGGACCGAGGCTTGCATTTGGCTTCATGTCTCTTATTGCTGTATATGCTCCTACTGATGTTTTACACCAAACTTACATCTGTGTTGGACAGATGTCCAGATGTCCAGAACTTTGTGAGGTCCCAGAAACAGGATTTCTGGCCTTTGGTACCAATGCTTTGACCCACAACGCTGGGCATGGTAGAGCGATGTGAGTAATGCAGCCAAGGAGATGGACCACATCCTCGTTAGCACTCACTGGAGGATCCTCCAGATCTGCAGGGTATATCAGAGTGCCCAGTTCTGCGGAACTGATTATAGATTAGTTGTTGCTACTCTCCGAGTCCACTTCAAAACTCCCCGTCAGTCCAATGATCATCCTGAAATCTGAATGAAAGAGGGGAAGTGTGTCCGGGGGTTTGTGGACACTATCATCGTTCCGCAGCACTCAGCAACCCGACGAACCCTGTACTTCTGTGGGACACCTTCAAGCGTAAAACACTCGATGCAGCTCAAGAATCTACTAGTGAACGCCCGGGAGCAACACAGAATTCCATCTCGCTGGAAACACTAGAAGCCACAGATACTCTGAGAGGAGATCGTGACGCAACGTTCCCTGGTGCGCTGAACTTGGTCACTGCTAAGGAGGGACAAGGAACATTTCATCAGGAATCTTGCAGAGAAGGTCGGTCATTTCTTAAGAAAGGTGAACTCCATGCCCTCCTCACAGGCGACTGCAGTCCGCTCAGTAAGTGGCCAGATCGTCTCAGACCCTGTTGCGGTGCTGAAGCGTTGGGCTTAATATTCTAAGCAGCTGTTCCAGGTTTAATAACAAACAGTTACCTTGGAATAGGGTAGTGTCGAGATCCATGAGCCGGACCCACCCATCAGCAA
Organism: Penaeus vannamei; assembly: GCF_003789085.1. NCBI lineage: Eukaryota > Metazoa > Arthropoda > Malacostraca > Decapoda > Penaeidae > Penaeus > Penaeus vannamei. The sequence goes on from NW_020868696.1 coordinate 516,565, forward strand.
AGATCCACCCTCCCTAACTGCAGTTACGGAGACCGTCCCAAAATATAAGGGTAGTAGGTTAATGGGGAGGGGGAAATGGGAGGTGAGCGGGGTAAAAAAAATTAAATGATAAAAACTGTTTTACCAGCTCTTCAACTTTGGATGTATTGTATATTTTAGCCTTCCACCTATAAGGATCCCTCATGGCAAGCCGCTAGGCAGGGACTTGGCCCATCTCGAGCTCCTCACAATAGGTTTGATCGATGTGCCCAAGCCACGACCTCCTAAGTCGTCCCAAAGGCCTCCACCCAGGGTTGTCTCGAACAGAGACAACCTGGTGGGCAGGATCATCCTGTGGGAAGTGAGCAAGGTGGCCATATAGCCTAAGTTGCCGATCACGGATTGTGCAGGTAACAGGTCCTGTGCTAGTCTCACGGTGCAACTGTTGGTCGAACACATGGTCCCGCCAACAGTACCCCATGATCCGACGCAATGACCTATTGCAAAAGGCATCAAGACGAGACTCCAAGGCACAGGATAATGTCCAGGTTTCACTACTGTATAGGTAGTGAAAACCCGTAGCTTGGTCCTTCTACACAGGTACCGGCATCTCCAAATACTCTTGTCGAGAGAGTTCATGACTCCAGCTGCCAAGCCAACCCGTCTGCTAGATATGAACTACACTACCAAGGTATGTGAAACTCTCTGGGACTTCAATGTCCTCGCCGCAAGCACATACCAACCGAACAGGTTCTAGTAAGTCCCCAAAGTCCTGGATCTTGGTCTTGGTCCAGGAGACCTCTAGACCCAAGGGCTTCGCTTCATTACTAAATGCACCCAGAGCCACAATTACTGTTTCCAAAGACTCAGATAAAAAAAAAAGTAACATCATCGGCAAAGTCAAAGTCTGTAACCTTGATATTGCCCAGAGTTGCTCCACAACGGCTTTGAACAGTAGCTCTGCCCAGTATCCAGTCCATGCAAGTGTTGAAAAGTGTAGGTACAAGGACACAGCCTTGCCTCACACTTGAATTCATAGGGAAGAAGCTCGTCAGGCCCCCGCCACTTTACAGTACTTTCAGTACCAGTATACAGGCTTCTTATTAGTCCAATAATCGTTGTTGGAATTCCTCTCAGTCTCAGGATCTCCCGGAGTGATTCCCAATGCACTGTATCGAACTCTTTCTTGAGGTCGATATAGACTGCAAGCAGCCCGGGCCTGAACTCACGACGGCGCTCTACAATGACTCTAGCTAGAGAGACTCTAGTGACCTGCTCCCATCGTCGCTCTCGCCTCACAGACCACAAAAGCCTTATGCTTCTTATTTCACAAGTATTCCAATATGCGCTGCGCCCCGAACGTGATGACAATGACGAAGTGACCGTAGAACACACTCATCTAATTGCTCACATACATTTCCCATGTTGCTATTCTGATGTCTTCATGTATAAATATGTCGTGTTTATTTTAAAATGTTCCTCAGAAAATGCTTATTCTGAGTTACTATGGATGTAACCGCCTCACCATTGATATTCGGATGTTTTATGTTTCATGGATACTCCGCAATTCTGCCTCCTAACCACATTGTTTTGTGTTGTAAAACAAATCCAGTTTGGGTGAACCATACACAAGACATAAGGTTTTTCTTCTTCTTCTTCCTCTTCTTCCCCTCCCTCCCCCCTCTCTTTCTCTCTCTCTGTTTCTCTGTCTGTCTATCCTCCCTCCTCTCTCTCTCTCTCTCTCCTTGTTCTCCACGAAACATATGTGACCATATGTTTCCAAATTCGTGTTCATTCCAACTCTTTCATCTTCCCCATTGTGAACTGTTCAAAAACGAACTTTGTCCACGGCAGTTCCTGAGCCATCGCGACAGACCGCTCGCCCTCGTGGACTTGGCAGGCCGGGCACATCCTTGGGCGTCCCTGTCTTGCCCCTCCGTACCAGGTACCGGTAATACAGACGCGAACCTGCGACAATCGGCCGTTTTGTTGGAATTGTGCGAGGCCCGACCCAAAGAATATTCGTATACTTGACATGCATAAATAAGGATATAAATGCATATTTATCAGTCTACACAAGCATATCAACTCGGCAAATAGATGGATGAATGTATTATCTATCAGATATATAGATTGATATGCCTTTATTTCTGTATCTGTATTTAGGAACATTCATTGGGTCGGGCCTGGCACAATTTTAACAAACCGGCTGTATCTCCACTCCCAGAACCTTAACCTTACCGCCTCAGCCACACACCAAGTAGTGGGATATCGCCTCCCACAATTTTAGTAGTGCCAGCTAGTGGGATAGTCGTTTGGACAGAGAGAGGAGGGGGGAGAAAGGAGGGAGAAGGGAGAGGAGGGAGGAGGGAGGGAGGAGAGGAGAGAGAGGGAGAGAGAGAGAGAGAGAGAGAGAGAGAGAGAGAGAGAGAGAGAGAGAGTGAGGTGAGAGAGTGAGAGTGAGAGTGAGAGTGAGAGTGAGAGTGAGTGTGTGTGAGTGAGAGAGTGAGAGTGAGAGAGTGAGAGAGTGAGAGTGAGAGAGAGAGAGAGTGAGAGAGAGTGAGAGTGAGAGTGAGAGAGAGTGAGAGTGAGAGTGAGAGTGAGAGAGAGAGAGAGAGAGAGAGAGAGAGAGAGAGAGAGAGAGAGAGAGAGAGAGAGAGAGAGAGAGAGAGAGAGAGAGAGAGAGAGAGAAAGATAGAGATACCTGTGGCTTCAGAGTTTAAGATAACATCTATTTTTATGAATGAAAATGAATTTCATGCGCTAACAATCTACAGAAAATGTCAGTGATGCTTTTCAGGTTTTTGCAAACAAAAAAAAATAACTTTCATATATGGAAATCAGTAAAGCATGTTATGGGCATGGCAAAAGAACATGGCGTACCCTTGCTATCATTATTATCATCATTACACGGCATAAGGTGTCATCTGCATCATCATCCTGACAAGTAGATGTATGCAAAATGGTTTGATGATATACGAACAATATCATACGTGTATCATTTCTCGTTGTTATTATATCTTATACTTTGAGACAAAATACATTTTCAAAACTGTTTTTCTTGAGTGACCTTTCCCAGACATGAGTGGGGGGGGGGGGTCGGGGTGGGGGGCATGTTACGTGAGTAGGCACGTACCCCCCCGCTGCCCTACCCCTGAGCAAATCTATACAATGTTATATCATAATATGTCATCTTCGCGAAATGTATGTATATATATATATATATATATATATATATATATATATATATATATATATATATATATATATATATATATTGCCTTCCTGTTGGTTGGCGGTTAGTCCTTTTACATGAAAATAAATGATAAAAATACTAACTGATAACCCGGCCTTGAAATTCGAGGAAAGACTTAAATAAAATCTTCACTTAACATCCCGACTTTGACCTTGAAATTCGAATTTAAAACGCCGCAAAATCCCAAATCGCGTGGAGCCTTACTTAAAAATATTCCGAACAGTCACCCAAAATATGATCCACTCTAAACAAGGAAATGCTCACCTTCAGTTAACGGAATTAATTAACTGCCTCGACGTGGTCATCTATACTACACTACTTTACACACGAGACTGACGCTTCTTGACTTCTCAGGCTGGGCCATTGAAGGCTTCGATTATTGCCATCTACTGCTAGATTCTTGTCTTGTATTAATAACTCGATTATTCCCCTCAAATGAGGATTGTCGTGAGGATTATCTCCTTTAGAAACGTTTCAAATGGCTGATGTATATGGGAACTGTGATATTTCCGGATTATTCTATTGGATCTTTCAACCATGATATCGTAGGGAAAATAAAAGCAAAGAGCGAGACTCGGCAACGATCGATGTTATATTGGCGCTGACAGATACGACTACATGATCCGGCATTATCATTTTTAGACCTTCATTTGGCAGGGGGAGGCACGGACGTCGCTCAGTCGGTCGGCGATGTCACACGGATCTCATTAATGCCCCGCGGTGAAGCGAGAATGAACCGTGACGTGGTCTGGCGCTAGTAAAGAGGTTAGTCACACTGTTGTCATGAGTGTTGACCTGGGCTCCGCGCTGCCTCGCCTAACCACAGCTTTCCTCGTCCATAATCATTTATAATGAATGCACAAGCTGTAAATGAGGAACGTGTGGTTGAGTAAGTGGGAAATATACGCAATAGTCGTTCATGGATGTCTAAAATACGCATTTAAGGTAATGTAATGGCAAACTTACATATACCTGAAGTAACTGGTTTAAACCGCTTACTGATTCTATGTTAGGCATATATACTGTAATAGGTCAAGAAGACAATATGGCTGTGCATTTATTAACTTTGTCATCATCACCATTATGGTCTACTTTATTGTTATCATAACTATTATTGCTATTACTGTAATTGCCATCGTCAATTTTTTTATGATGATTATTATTGTTAATATAGATATTACTATCATTACAATAACAATAATAATGATTGTTAATATTGTAATACTGTATGCATTTTACAATTTTCAGTTCATTCATAATAACGTTTCTTTATACCACTTAACAGTTAATACCTCCTATACACGCAGAAAGCACCCAAGGATATACCTATTAGCACCCTCACAACCACAACCAGAGCGGCAAGTTGTGGAGTCGCCGAGACCAGAAAAGCTGTCCATCTGCACGAAAGAACTGAGAGAGAATTGATGATCTTATAACGAAGAGCAGCCGCCGAGAGCACCGTAAAATATGCGCCAAAGGAGAAAGTGTGATATTTGGATATAACATCTCTTAATAACCGCATTCATCGTTGATTTCGACAACATAGTCAAATAATGAATCTTTTTACGGCAAGTTTGTTACAATTACGCGAGGCCCGATTCAATGAATATTCACATCTACGGACATTCATATACATAAAAATTACTGCATATCTGTCTTATCTTATATATATACATATATATATATATCATCTATCATTTATCCGGTAGTTATTCTTGTCTAGAATAATAGATATGCATTTATTTCAGTGTATATGGATGTCCATATAGACGAATATTCATCAGGTCGGCCTACGCACAATTTTGACAAACCGGCCGTTAGACTCAGCTGTGAGAAAGACAAACTTTCCCTGAAGTCCCAAATACCGTAAAGATTTCTTATCAGATCTTAGGGGAAGTGAAAGGTGTCCTCGCTGACTTAGGGAAAGACTTCAGGGTGAGGAGGACACTGCCAGAAATTTCCAGGACAAATAGCGCATTATCAAGGCTTTTATCAGTCTTTTTCGTGTATTTTTTGTCCTCAGATTCAGGTTAACCAAAATTCTTCACGAAGCAAGCCGCCACAAAATATAAATTTGTCGTCGAAATATATCAGTCGCTTGTCGATCAAGACCAAGGCAAGAATACTGTCTGATATATATTTAGTGATTAATTTCAATCGAATGACCTTAGTTTAGAGTGTCTTAGACCAGTGTTGTCCAAACTGGGGTCCGCAACATAGATCATAAGAGTACGTGAACAAACAAGGAACACAGACACACACACACACAAACAGAAACATCACATGCTCTATGAATCATCTTTTTTTATTCGTGTTTTAAATTCGAATTTATCGACCAACGCCCCTGCAATCCAGTCTTTTCATAATTAGTATATTATTTGCTTTATCGTAAGTAAAACAGTTTGTTTAGCCATGCCGGACTGGGGGGGGGTACGTAAACAGTAACAGTGGGCGAAAATTTTCGGACAACACGAATAGTTTTCCCATAGGCCACGATTACCCACCGTCGACTACCTTCACAACCGTCGGCCAGCCGCAAGGGAAAGCGAACGAGTGTAGCAATATCATAGTCTCCCCTGAAAATATGCCCAGTCAGGAAATTTTGCTAGATTTTTATTTCTTTTTCTTCTGAAAACCCAAAAAAGTTCCCGACGAGGTACGTTTCAGGGGAGGCTATGATATCACTACACGAGTGCAAAAACCCCGTTCTTCTCCACCAATTAAGAGACCTCCATCGATGACATTCAAATCCTTGGAGAACCAGGGAGTGGAGTCGACCCACGCCACCTTAAGACTTCCACCTCGAAACTCCACAGACGAAGGGCCAGATCAAGGAGGAGAAGACGAAGACGAAGAGACAGTATTGGCCAAGCTGTTGCCTCCTCCGCCTCAAAGGTCCACAGAGGCAGAGGCGAGAACAAGGTGGAGAGTGAGACGAGGAGACCGTCACCTTCACCTAGATCAAGGTGGAGACGCGTTTAAGGCGAGGAGAACTGCTACCTTCACCTCGGTTAAAGTTGTGAGAGTAAATAAAAAGACAACATTATTCCCATGTTCTTTACAACGTGCTTGCGTCTCCGTTATATAGTTCAAGTGAGAGAACACGTGATTAAAAGGCGATTTTTAATATTGGATGATTTTTTCCAAGTTTACATCTAATTAGGGTTAAAACTTACCTGAATGATTCACAATTCACTCGTTTTAAATTCTTCCAAAATCCTCGTCTTGGAAATACATCTGTATGTCCTTCTCATTGTCTAAATGTAACGTTTTATTTGTTTTCTCATTTCGCACTTTCTACTAAAAAAAAAAAAAACTGTAAACAATGAACGAAGGGGATTGCAAGGGAACACAGGATTAAACCGTAGGTCTATTACTAATTTTGTTCAGGGCTGTACAGTGAAAGGGCCGTTGGTACATTGCAGTCTACGTTTTTCGTACTTATGACAGATTTTGGCAATGTGACGTGTATTTGCTACAACAAATGTGTGATTTAACGAAAATATGCGTAACATGTTACCAGACAATAAGTAATATGAATATAAGATACCAAATATGAAATTCTTTGTTAGTTCATGAAATTATACGTTTCAGGGTAAATGCGAATATGTGAGATCAAAGCTAACGGTTTAATCTTTCGTTCAAAAACGCTAATTTTCTTAGATAAGTAAACTGAAGATGAATACAGGTATGAGTTTAACATCATAAATTTCAGTAGTTCAACCGTGAAGCGACACTGCTTTTCATTAGACTTGTGTTGAACTTAGATGATAACGCTAAGGTAATGGGAAAAAAATACACACACACACACACACACACACACACATACACACACATGCATATGTCTCTCTCTCTCTCTCTCTCTCTCTCTCTCTCTCTCTCTCTCTCTCTCTCTCTCTCTCTCTCTCTCTATATATATTATATATATATATATATATATATATATATATTATATATATATATATCGTCCCATATTAATATCAAAGGAGGTAACGGATATAAAAACTCAATTAATAAACCCATTTATTTCCCGTAACCACAATTCCAAATGAATTGTTCGCCACGATTTCACGAACAACTATATCCGTATATCTAAACAATACTCGTCCAGTTAGACAGCAAATGTCCTGATCACCACATTCAGTAAAGTCACTGCCCTGCACACCGCGCGCGGGGAGAGAAGACCTCGACCGTGGTGGTGAGAATGGTGATGAGGCCGCCGTTTCTTTCCTCCTTCGGTGTACGTGTTCGCCGCCTCGTACCCCTGAAGGAGCCACGTCAGGAGGTGTGGTGGTTTGAGGGGTCGTTTAAGTCGTTGGGACACTTCTATGAGAATATATATATATATATATATATATATATATATATATATATATATATATATATATAATATTTATTTATTTATATTATATATCTCTCTCTCTCTCTCTCTCTCTCTCTCTCTCTCCTCTCTCTCTCTCTCTCTCTCTCTCTCTCTCTCTCTCTCTCTCTCTCTCTCTCTCTCTCTCTCTCTCTCTCTCTCCTCTCTCTCTCTCTCTTCTTTCTTTTTTTTTTGTTACAAGATGGGAGTTCATTATCATGGGACATTGCATTTTAATTAATATCCAAATTTAGCGGAGTAAATTCATTCATATGACATACAAGGAAAAGCATTAACATTTTGTTTTTCCGTTTTAATTTTCGATAATGTAAGTGTGTTTCCTTTGCCTCACTTATTTCATTGATCATATCTTTACTAAAAGAAACTGGTTATAGTTTTAATGAAAATCCGTGTTAATTTATTGATCTTTAAATGATGGTGATATGAAACTACATTTGTGTTTGTAACTAAAATTGAAAATCTTTTTATCCTGTGACTCGCTTACCCGCCCTCTCCCCCCTCCCCCCCCTTCACCGCCTCATAAAAATGGTCTTATATGAAACCTAATATAAAGAAAACGCTAACTAGTCAAATTTCGAGTCAAAGTAATCAAGTAAAAATACCACAGCATCTTAACTGACATTTTCCCTATGTCTTCGAGCCTGTATGTCATTCCAATTCACTCACACATTACTGTTTAACATTACTTTGTAAGCATTTCTCTTTGTTGTATATCATGCATTTCCTATCTTTCACTATCGTCTTAGTTATCTCATCGATATATATATAATATATATATATATATATATATATTATAATATATATATGTGCGTGTGTGTGTGTGTGTGTGTGTGTGTGTGTTGTGTGTGTGTGTGTGTGTGGTGTGTGTGTGTGCGTGTGTGTGTGTGTGTGCGTGTGTGTGTGTGTGTGTGTGTGTGTGTGTGTGTGTGTGTGTGTGTGTGTGTGTGTGTGTGTGTGTGTGTGTGTGTGTGTGTGTGTGTGTGTGTGAGGTGCTCTAATTCCATTCTGTTTCAATATATCCACTAGATCACTTATGTATTATTGTTACACTTCATATTGTATACTATGTATTCATCATGTATTATCTATTTCCATATATCTATTGAATTGCAAGTTAAACCAGCCGGATAATGTAATGATAATTTCTGATTTATTTTATTCTGTTTTAACTCACTTTAAACATTCTCTCTCTCTCTCTCTCTCTCTCTCTCTCTCTCTCTCTCTCTCTCTCTCTCTCTCTCTCTCTCTCTCTCTCTCTCTCTCTCTCTCTCTCTCTCTCTCTCTCTCTCTCTCTCTCTCTCTCTCTCTCTCTCTCTCTCCTCTCTCTCTCTCTCTCTCTCTCTCTCTCTCTCTCTCTCTCTCTCTCTCTCTCTCTCTCTCTCTCTCTTCCCCTCTATCCTCTCCCTCTATCCCTCTCTCTCTCTTTGCAAAACAGTCTTGCAAAAGCTCCACCTTGGGTCACCAAGCATAATGTTTGATGATTTGATTTCAAACCCGCCAAAAAGAAAAAAAAACAATAAGGATTTAAATCTCAAAACCGTTGAATAAATAAAAACACACCGAAGAAAAACTTATTAGAAGCAAGTCCTGAAACGTAAACATAAAAGCACCAAAGAAAACGGGACACAGTTTAAAGCCGAAGAGAGAATGTGACCGATCAGCTGATAGCGGCGGGTGTCCGACTGTGTCCATTCATCGCCGTTAAATCATGAATGAAGTTGTGAAAGAATGTAAACAGCAGGGGGGAGGCTACCAAGGATATCGAGGAGGTACAATGTGCGAAGTGGTGTTCTGTATAAAAAAAGGAAAACAGGTCAAGGGGTATTTTCTGTAAATAATATATATAATGATATTAATGATAATGATAATGTATTAATATTAAGGACAATATTGATGATAATAATGATTATATAACAATAGTAAGGACCATATTGATGATAATAGTGATAATGAAAGAAATAATGATGGTGTTAATAATAGTATTGAAAGTATCGATAATGATAATAGTAATAATGATGATGATAATAACAATAATCATAATGATAATAACAATAATCATAATAATAATAATGATAACATAATAAAACAATGATAATGATGATAATTACGATATAAAAATACAATAATAATGATAATGATACAATAACAGCAACAATAACGATAATGATAATAATATAATAAAAGCAACAATATCAACAACGAAAGCAAAACCGAAGAAAATCAAGAAAAGAGGCGTTCCCAGTAGCCTCGCCCTTCGACCCTTCGGCAGGAGATCAGCCAGGACGCTCCCTCAGCCAGACAGGCACAACAGGGACTCGAGTGTTCAGGCTCTAAGCTCACGTGATAGCGAGGACACGGGCATGTCATCGGGGCAGAAGGAACAGGAGCCGCAGCGCTATCCGAGGGCGCTGAATGGCCGAGGGAATTCGTCAAAAGAAGCAGGAGTTTCTCGTGGTGGTTGGAGTGAGGGAGCGTCGTGTGTTGGGGGTCTCTCTCTTCTTTTTTTCTGTTTTCTCTTTCTCTTATCAGTTTCATTATATATATATATATATATATATATATATATATATATATATATATATATATCCATGCATATATATGGGGAGATGTGCACACACACACACACACACACACACACACACACACACACACACACACACACACACACACACACATATATGTATACATATACACACACACATACACACACACACACACACACACACACACACACACACACACACACACACACACACACATACACACACACACACACACACACACACACACACACACACACACACACACACACACACACACACACACACACACACACACACACACACACACACACACACACACACACACACACACACACACACACACACACACACACACACACACACACATATATATAATATATATATATATAATATATATATATATATATATGTGTGTGTGTGTGTGTGTGTGTGTGTGTGTGTGTGTGTGTGTGTGTGTGTGTGTGTGTGTGTGTGTGTAGAATGCAAACATATATTCCACACTGATTTTTTTCTCTCTTCTTTACCATAGTTTCTACTACTGCCGAAATATTTTCTGTAGTGACAGAAAACGGGCAATATCTGTGACATGGATAACTATTTTCTTTTATAGAAAGTTTAATATTTTAAATTTTAATAGTTCAATCATTTGATTTTCTTCTGCATTCATAAGACGGGTAATGATGATTTGAGATTGCAATTTCCTATTTCAATTTGTAAATAAAAATGGACATAATTTTATCATAGGTTCATTGTCATTATGAAAACAAGTAATGATTTGTTTACTGCAGTAGTATGAAACATACAAGCGTAGCATTAGAAAATACAATAATAATTTTTTCACATATATTGGTTTCCTGAGTCTTCACATATTTTCTTTATTTTTTGAAAGAGCGCTTTATTATTTTCCTAACTTTGTCCTGTACCAATCGGTTCTTTGTTATGTACCAGTCTTCTTTATCACTGACGTTGTACCAATCAGTGTTTCATCATTATAACTAACATTACCTTATTCGTGACTAAATACTCTTAAAATTCCTACATACAGTTGTACAGAGTTCTGGAATTAACACTTGTTTTTTCGTTACTTTATTTTTACTATTCGTTATTTATATTATCTATATTATTCGTTATTTATATTTATATTATCCGTTATATTATCTATATATTGTTATTTATATCATCTATATTATTAATTATTCATATTATCTATGTTATTAGTTATTTATATTATCTATATTATTCGTTATCTATATTATTCGTATTACTTATATTATCCGCTATTTCCATGCCGACACTAGTCATGGAAAATACTAGAAAATATTAAAACCGGATAATCAGATTCGTAATATATATTTTTTTATAAATATAAATATTTTTGTTTCTAGTTTAACTGTGATTCCATCTTCTGGTGACGATGTTATTTTGTTATTATCCTTTGTCGTATTTCTATCGTCTGTTTTGCCATGTGGTTTGGGTTTAGTACTGGACATGAGTGAATTTCTGAATATTAAGTAAGTTTTTTTAATGCGTAACATAACAATGATGATAGTGCTAATAATAATGGTTATAACAGTAATGACAATAATGAAACTAAGGATAATGATGATGATGATGATAGTAATAATAACAATGATTATGATTATGATATAATGATAATGATAATAATGCCGATGATGATTATGATAATGATGATAATAGCAATAAAGCATTATGATGATAGTGATAATGATAGTACTGTTGGCGATAATGATAATGATAATAGTATTAACAATAATAACAATAATAGAAATGACAATAATGATATTATTAATCATCATTATTATTATTGTACTAATAGTAATAATGATACTAAGAATAATGACAATAATAACATTTAATAGCAACATGATAAGTGAAAAAAAGACAATAAAAGGTATGAGTGAATATTAAGATAAGGCGATGGAATTACGAAAGTTTGAACAGCACCGACATCACCGTGATAAGGTCTTATCAAACAAAATCATTGTGAAATGTTTTGACGACTAATATTCAAGCCTTTATTGTAGTCCAGACGTATTTGTTCACATTATTTACCCTAAAAATAATAGCCACAATCACAATACGTCGATACTAAGATCTGACACATTTCAAAAATATTTTATTTAATTTTGGAACCATTTATAATAAAATCATATTAGGATGGATTCATCAACTTTTTTTTCTTCTTTTTTTGTAGTATTTCAAACACAAATTAATCTTCAGAAAATCGTTATTTTTTACGTATTTCAGATAAGGCGATTTCATTGTGTTTATAATGATATAATCTTTTAACCTGTATTATCAAAACTATACTTACCTCGATAAAAATAAGTGTGTTTGAATTATGATGTTTGGAAGAAAGAAAGAAGATGATAAGAAAGGATACAATAATAAAACCAAAACAAAAGAGAAAGGAGACTATAAAAATGGACACTAATTTGCACAGAGTTTTCGTTCAATAACACGCGATCCAAACTACATCAATATCTTTGAAACAATTTGAAATGGACATCATATCGCTTTCACTTCAAGGAATATTTAATATCTTTAAAGTCTTTTATTACAAGATTCTTTTTACGAAACGATACATTACTCTCCACACTTTTCATTTTAAAACATGAATATAAAATGGCTTCGAAAATCAACATATACGCAAATGTCCCGTTTCGATATTGTATATATATATATATATATATATATATATATATATATATATATATATATATATATATATATATATATATATATATATATATATATATATGTATATATGTATGTATATATATATATATATTATATATATATAATATATATATTATATAATATATATATATATATATATATATATAAACCTTCTTTTCAATCAAATTGCTAGTCAAGTTTACAAATCATGAAAACATATCTGACCTAACCTAACATTATAATCCGTGTACAAAGATAAACAAAATCACATTGATAAGAAAGTGATAAACAATAATTGCGTTTCGAGACATTTTTTCACCTCATCAGATGTTTTGACTGAAGGGATCTTCTTTATTACGAATGTTAGAGAGATAGATAGAGATCGATTGATAGATAGATGGATAGAGATAAATAGATAGATAGAGATTGATAGATGAATAGGTAGCTAGATATAGATAGATAGACAGATAGACAGATAGATACATAGGTATATATATATATATATATATATATATATATATATATATATATATATATATATATATATATATACATATATATATATATATATATATAATATATATATATACGTATATATATATATATATAATATATATATATATATATATATAATATATATATAAGAGAGAGAGAGAGAGAGAGAGAGAGAGAGAGAGAGAGAGAGAGAGAGAGAGAGAGACAGACAGACAGACAGACAGATAGATAGATATGAATTCCTTAATGAAGAGGTCGAATACAGAGTCAAATCCTTCACGAAACATAAATTCCCTTTGGATTTCCTTCCTTCTAAATAACTGAGAACACTTTTCCTAATATTAAAACAAGAAAAATACTCTGTAGCGGGTATTGTATCTGTTCACTATCAAATCGTCAAGAGTCACTCCATGTCTGTTATCTATCACTATTCGTCTGTATATTCAAATGTACACACATTATTTTTCATTATTTTTCCTTTTTTAAGACATATGTTTTCTATTTTCTCCTTTAGTGTACTAATTTATTTTTACAAAAAGAAAAGAGAACACTTATTCATACCTAATCGTCTTTTTCTTCTTTTCTTTTTTTGTAAACGTTTTTTTGGGGAAAGATGCTTATAGCAACGTTTGATAATAACATTGGTGTTGAATTGTTTGATAATTTATTTTGTTGTTGTTTAGGTTAATAAATTTGATCGTTTTAGTTAAGTTGTTCAGACCAATTAAACGTATAATTTTTTGCCGTAATCTTGTAGGTACCATGTCATGTTGTATAATGTTATACTATGCTATACAATGTCATGTTATACTGCGTTAATTATCTGGTCTGGCAGGTTATATTAGTATATGATACGACGCACGGTTTTAAATTCATACTTTTCTCGTTATGACCAAAAGATGGAAACCTGTTTGACTTCTCCATGAATTCCTTTCGTATCTGGTTAACTCGCTGTCAATTAAAAAGAAAGAGGGTTTGAAAAGGATTAGTGAAAATCTGGCTGCTTATTCCAACGTCTTTTATTGGTTGTGGTTATAAATATTAGCCTGAAGATATGAGTAAGAAATATCTTAGGAATCTGAAAATTTATGATTATTGGAAGGGCCCTGTGTAAGCGCCTACATACACAGTGTGTGTGTGTGTGTGTGTGTGTGTGTGTGTGTGTGTGTGTGTGTGTGTGTGTGTGTGTGTGTGTGTGTGTGTGTGTGTGTGTGTGTGTGTGTGTGTGTGTATACGTAAATGTACACATCTACCCACACACACACACACACACACACATACACACACACACACACACACACACACACACACACACACACACACACATACATATATATATATATATATATATATATATATATTATATATATTTATTTATATTAGTGTGGACAGTAACATAACTCAAAAATGGGACAAATTTATGAACAGATTAATAAATCTTCTAATTCCACGGTATTGTTATTGTTTCCTCTACTGTTGTTAATCTACGTCAGCAATAACCTTACGAAAAAAGTGGTTAAATCATAACAAAATAACAAAAAATATTTCTCGATGACCCAGGCCTCGTGATCTCTCATGAAGGCTGACATGAGGTCATATCACCGAAGGCGAGGTCACAGAAGGTCACTCCCGCCACGCTGCCGCCCCAGCTGTCCTTCCTCTCGGGGTAGAGGGCGGGGTGGTGGGCGGCCCCTAGAGGGTGGTGGGCGTAGGACGCTCCGCCTTCATCCCAGGGCGTCAGG
>NW_020868696.1:541660-554160 GCF_003789085.1 Penaeus vannamei
ATAGGGTTAGCTGGTCATTGAACTTCGTAAAAGTAGAGAGAGAGAGAGAGAGAGAGAGAGAGAGAGAGAGAGAGAGAGAGAGGAGAGAGAGGAGAGAGAGAGAGAGAGAGAGAGAGAGAGAGAAAGAAAGGAAAGAAAGAGAGAGAGAGTGAGAGTGAGAGAGAGAGAGAGAGAGAGAGAGGAGAGAAGAGAGAGAGAGAGAGAGAGAGAGAGAGAGAGGAGAGAGAGAGAGTCATCTTAACAAACGTAGGTCATATTTTCGTGTGGTGACGTAATTCACGCACATGCTGTACTGTATAGTCAGAGAAACACAGACACGCATATATTAACGGTATGTATATGTGTGGTATGTCTATTATCTTATATATATATATCTATGTATCTATATATACGCTAAGTCAGTTCATCTATCTGTATACACGATATATATATATATATATATATATATATATATATATATATATATTATATTATTATTATAATAACTTTGCGTCCATCAATCTATCTATCTACATATCCCATCAGATTATCAGTATATATATATCTATTGCAGTAAACAAAAAAGCCAAAACAAACACGGGATTTTTCTGAAGTGAAAGTTATCAAATGATCAGTATATACAAATCTATTAAAGTAAACAGACAAATCAAAACAAACAGTCAAATTTGCTAAAGTAAAAGCTATCAAATTATCAGTATATACATATCTATTAAAGTAAACAAAAAGCAAAACAACACTGAAATTTTCTCAAATGAAAGTTATCAAATAATCAGTATATACATATCTATTAAAGTAAACAAACACATCAAAACAAGCAGTCCAATTTTCTGAGGTGAAAGCAGCTCCCAAAACGGGGAATCCCCTCACAGTAGGAAGAAAATCATAGCCCAAACCCGCCGAGAGATGGCACTGTCTCTCGCGCCCTTTTTTCACCTATGGGGAGTCAAGCTTTCTCTCTCTCTGTATGTCGGTTTCACTCCTATTTTTTCTCTTGCCTATAATTATTTTCTACGTTATCGTCGTTTTATAATCTTTTATCAATTTTTCTTTCGTATTTTCTTCTTTTTTTCTTAAGGATTTTTCGTGGATTTTGGATACGGTGGGTTTGGTATGGATAGAAATCGAGGATTTTTATAAAAAGTGTGAGAAATTGGAAAGTAATTTGAGAATAGGTAACTTTTCCTCGATGGGTTATAGGGTCTGGTAAAATCAGTGCAACATTTTCTTTCAGTTTGGTTCAACGTGAGTGAGAGGTGTGTGTTGGGAGTGCCTTTATATATGTATATATATGTGGAATTATGTATATGTGGAATTATATGTATGTGGAATTATATATGTGGAATTATGTATGTGTTATATTATGTGGAATTATATATGTGGAATTATATTATGTGGAATTAATAATTATATGTATGTATTATATATGTATATTATATATATTATATATATATATATATATATATATATATGTGTGTGGTGTGTGTGTGTGTGTGTGTGTGTTGTGTGTGTGTGTGTGTGTGTGGAATTATATATGAATTATATATATATATATATATATATATATATATATATATATATATATATATATATATATATATATATATATAATATGTATATATGTGTGTGTGTGTGTGTGTGTGTGTGGTGTGTGTGTGTGTGTGTTGTGTGTGTGTATTATATATGTATGTGGAATTATATATGTATAGGGATTATCTTGTTGGATAAATTAGGCTCATTTAATTTCAGTCAAGTTTTTTTGGAAAATGTAGAGGAAAATTTAAAGAATGAATTTAATGTTTGTTTCGTTTGTTGCTTAATCAAATTTTCTTATTCATATATATTTTTTCTAATCAAAATGTCAACGTTTGTTTTTTAATCAAAATTTCTTATTAATTTTTTTCTCTTGTCAAAATGTCAAAAATTACATTTTCAAATACAACCTCATTCAAATGCCATTAATAAGCAAACAAACTCACTCACACGCACATTTTCATTCATGTTTGCACTCACACACTCTCACACCCACACTCGCATTCTCAAACACAGTCACACACTCACTCACACTCGAAATTTTACTCACACACTCACACTCACACCCTCACACTCACTCTCTCTCTCGACTTCTCACTCACACATACTCACACACCCTCACACTCACATCCTCACACTCACTCTCTCTCTCTCTCTCGACCTCTCACTCAACACATACTCACACCCCTCACACTCACACCCTCACTCTCTCTGCGTCTCTCGTTCTCGACTTCTCACTCACACATACTCACACACCTCACACTCCCACCCTCACTCTCTCTCTCTCTCTCTCGACTCCTCACTACACATACTCACACACCCTCACACTCACACCCCTCACTCTCTCTCTCTCTCTCGACTTCTCACTCACACATACTCACACACCCTCACACTCACACCCTCACTCTCTCTCTCTCTCTCTCTCGACCTCTCACTCACACATACTCACACACCCTCACACTCACACCCTCACTCTCTCTCTCTCTCGACTTCTCACTCACACATACTCACACACCCTCACAGACACGCTCATTTCGGTTCGACCTCTCACTCACACACTTTCACTCACAGACACGCATAAACAGTGCCAAATGACAGCCTGTCAATATTGCAGCGCAGAGTGACCATTCTTTGATCTCCCGTCTTGAGACTGAGACATTGAAGACAACATGAATATTGACAAGAAAATGTTGCCGATGAAGTTGCATTATATTGCAGCTTTTGCAGGTAAGGTTTTTTTTTGCTTCTTTTATTATATTATTATTATCATTATGATTAATTTATCGAGTTCCTGTTTTCTTTTATTATTATTACATTATCATCATGATTAGTTTATCGATGTTCTCTTTCTCTTTTTTTTTTTTTTTCTTCCTAATGACTATGTATTTTTTTTACTCTCATTTATTGTTCATATATGTTGCTATCTTTTTCAAACTTTCATTTTTGACAAAGTAAAGTTTTGAATGGAAATGTGGGAATCTAAAAATACTCACCGAAAGATATACGTTTGTTAAAATTGTGCTATTCACCCAATTAATATTCGTAAATAGAGACAAGCACATACACAGAAATAGATAAATATGTCTATTTATCAGATATATTTACATTTATCTATCTATCTGTACCGTAGATATGCATGCCAAGACTGATAGATATGCATTTATTTCTTCTTTTTCTTCTTCTTCTTTTTTTTAGGAATGGGTCCTTCCTAGACTAATCGATATGCATTTATTTCTTCTTCTTTTTTTCTTTTTTTTAGGAATGGGTCCTTCCTAGACTGATCGATATGCATTTATTTATATATTTATTTATTTATTTGTTTTTTTTTAGGAATGGTCCTTTGATTCCTTCCTGCCGGTCATAGCTCGTCAGAAGGGAATGTCTGACGAGGCTGTGGGCATGATCTGGACGGCCCTGCCCTTCCTCAGGTACGTCGTGGGCACTGGGGTAGGGGTGGGTAGGGTATGGGGTGGGTGGGTGGGTGGAGGGTGGGTTTGGTATGTGGGTGGGTGGGGGGTGGGGGGGAATGTGAGTGTGTGGTATTGTGGGGTATGTGGATGTGGTGGGTGGGTGGGTTGGTCTGGAGGGTGGGTTGGGTAGGGTGTTGGTATGAGGGGGTGGGTGGCGATGGAGGGTCGAGGTGGGTGGGGGGATATGTGAGAGTGGGGGTATGTGAGTGTGATGGATGTGGGTGGTGGGTATGTAAGTGTGTGGGTATAAGAGTGTGTGGGGGGTAGGGGAGGGTTATGAGTGTTGGGGTATGAGTGTGTGATGTGTGTGTTTTATACACTTGTACGCGCGATGCAATAAGAAACATAATATATATATCTGTATCTCACGTTCCTCTTTCACCCAATTTTCGCTCTTATCGACATAGACATAGAAAGAAAATAAAACTATCCATCTTCTCAACCCCTTCGACCTCCCTTCAAAAAATCTATCCTTTTCTTCCTCTTCTTCCACCCAATACATTTTTTTCACAATTTCCCCTTAGACATAAAGAAAAAGAAAATAATAATCCCCTTTCCATAGCACTTTCCTCGCTCTTCCTTTCCGCTGTCAGCTTGTTGGCTAAGAAGTCAGCAGGGACGATGGCTGACTATCTTCCTCCTCTTCCACCCAATACATTTTTTTTTTCATAATTTCCCCTTAGACATAAAGAAAAAAAATAATAATCCCCTTTCCACACTCTTTCTCTCCGCTGTCAGCTTGTTGGCCAAGACGTCAGCAGGGGCGATGGCTGACTATCTTCCTCCTCTTCCACCCAATACATGTTTTTTTCATTTCCCCTTAGACATAAAGAAAATAATAATCCCCTTTCCTCACTCTTTCTCTTCGCTGTCAGTTGTTGGCTAAGAAGTCAGCAGGGGCGATGGCTGACTATCTTCCTCCTCTTCCACCCAATACATTTTTTTCATAATTTCCCCTTAGACATAAAGAAGAAGAAAAAATCCACTTTCCTCACTCTTTCTCTCCGCTGTCAGCTTGTTGGCCAAGACGTCAGCAGGAGCGATGGCTGACTACCTGAGAGCTCACCGCGCCATCTTCCTGTCAGCCGTCGTGGTCATGGGAGGGGCGCTGACGGGGATCTACTGGTGTCCTGACGTCGGGAAGGACTCCACGGCTGACTTCGCTCCTGAAGGACTCTCTGTCAGCAACTCCTCGAGGGTCGAAGGAGGACTGGCTGAAGGAGGAGGTAAGGGATGGAAGACTTGATTAGGAGGATTGTAAACAGGATTGTTTGAAGGATGGTCTTAAGGATTGTTGGTAGGAAGGATTACCTGAAAGATTGTTAAGAGGGGTGTCTGAGGGATTGTCTGAAAGGATGTTAAGAGGAATGTCTGAAGGATTGTTTGAAGGATTGTCTGAAAGTTTGTCTGAAGGGCTATTCAATCTTACCTAGAAAGTAACTAAAAAATCACAATTTCACAGTTTTTATTTAAAAAATGATTTGCTCTATTTTATTCAATCTTGCCGAGAAAGTAACTTTAAAAAATCACAATTTCACAGTTTTGATAAACAAAGACGGTTCTATACTATTTAATCTTCCCTATAGAAAACAACTTTAAAAATCACAATATCACATTTTTTTACACACTTCCCTCTCTTCCTATCTGCAGAAAAATCACTGGTGGATAGATACGAATTCTGGCTGTTGTCCATTTTGCTGTTGCTCCAATTCTGCGGCTACATGGTGGTGCTGGACATGGAGGAGACGGTCTGCTTCCAGATGCTGGGTATGTTGCGATCAAGGAAATTAAATGTTGTTAATTCTTTTTACTCGTATGTAATTTTGTGGACACATTGAATTGCTTCCAGATGCTGGGTATGTTGCGATCAAGGAAATCAAATAAGTAGTTGATACCTTTTTATTGGTATGTAATTTTATGGACACAGTGAATTGCTTCTAGATGCTGGGTACGTGGCATGTCTTGAATTTGTTTTCAAGTGATTTTTAATGGTTATTTATTTGTAATTCCAGATGCTGGGTATGTGGCATTTCTTGAATTTGTTTTCAAGTGAATATTAATGGTTTTTTATTTGTAATTTTGTAATTGTAAGCCAGGAGTCTTTAATAATTAATTGATATTTTTTACCTGACTGGAATGTTTTAGACATATTGAATTGCTTCCAGATGTGGTGATTTTAAATTTATATTTAATGGTAATTTTGTGGAGTTAATGAACTGTTCCTTTTTTATTGAAAATATCATTGTAATTCCTTCTGACCTTCGTAGATAAATACATGCAGGATTTCGTATACGTCATTAAAGTAATTTGATCGAGAATTAATTAAATGATGTATTCATTTCGTATAAATCGTTAAAGTAACTGAATCTAGAGTCAATAAATGGTGTATTTATTTCGCATAAATCATTAAAGTAATTCAATCGAGAATCAATTGTTTATTTATTTCCATCTTTTACAGGAGACAAAACCCACAAGTGTGACTCTGAATTTCGTAGATGAATACATACAGAATTTCGCATAAGTCGTTAAAGTAACTGAATCTAGAATCAATTAAATGGTGCATTTATTTCGCATTAGTCGTTAAACTGAATCTAGAATGAATAAAATAGTGTATTTATTTCCATCTTTCACAGGAGACAAGGCCCACAAGTGTCTCAGAATTTCTAATCTAATCTAGAAGGAATGAAATGGAATAATTTAATCTAGAATGGTGTATTTATTTCCATCTTTCACAGGAGAAAAGGCCCACAAGTGTCTCAGAATTTCTAATCTAATCTAGAAGGAATTAAATGGAAAGAATTAATCTAGAATGGTGTATTTATTTCCATCTTTCACAGGAGAAAAGGCCCACAAGTATCTCAGAATTTCTAATCTAATCTGGAATGAATTAAATGGAGTAATTTAATCTAGAATGGTGTATTTATTTCCATCTTTCACAGGAGACGAAGCCCACAGATATGACTATACTCCGTAGATAAATACATGCAGAATTTTGTATGAAGCGGTTAAAGAATCTAATCTAGAATTAAATGGTACATTTATTTCGTATAAGTCGTTACAATAATCTAATCGAGAACAAATTAAAGTGTATTTATTTCACAGGAGACAAGGCCCACAAGTATCTCAGAATTTCTAATCTAATCTAGAATGAATGAAATGGAATGATTTAATCTAGAATGGTGTATTTATTTCCATCTTTCACAGGAGAAAAGGCCCACAAGTGTCTCAGAATTTCTAATCTAATCTAGAAGGAATTAAATGGAATGAATTAATCTAGAATGGTGTATTTATTTCCATCTTTCACAGGAGACAAGGCCCACAAGTATCTCAGAATTTCTAATCTAATCTTGAATGAATTAAATGGAAAGAATTAATCTAGAATGGTGTATTTATTTCCATCTTTCACAGGAGACAAGGCCCACAAGTATCTCAGAATTTCTAATCTAATCTTGAATGAATTAAATGGAATGATCTAATCTAGATTGGTGTATTTATTTCCATCTTTCACAGGAGACAAGGCCCACAAGTATCTCAGAGAATGAATTAAATGGATAATCAATCTAGATGGTGTATTTATTTCCATCTTTCACAGGAGACAAGGCCCACAAGTACGGACTGCAAAGGCTCTGGGGAACTGTGAGCTACGGCGTGACTGCTGTGATCGGGGGGGCGCTGGTCGACTGGTATTCGCAGGTTGGTCTTCTCTGCTTCTCTTTCTCTCTCTCTCTTTTGTGGTTCATCTTTTTACTTTCTTTTTTTTCGTGTCTCTTTTGGTCTTCTGTTTCTTTCTCTCTCTTTTTTGTTTTCTTTTTTTCGTGGTGTATCTTTTGTTTTTGTTTTTTTTTCGTGTCTCTTTTGGTCTTCTGTTTCTGTTTCTCTCTCTTTGTTTCTTTTTCGTGTTTTCTTTTGTTTGTTTTTTTTCATGTCTTTTGTGTCTTCTGTTTTGTTCTCTCTCTTTTTTTTGTGGTTTATCTTTTGTTTTTGTTTTTTTGCGTCTCTTTTGGTCTTCAGTTTCTGTTTCTCTCTCCTTTTTTGTTTTCTTTTTTCGTGGTTTATCTTTTGTTTTTGTTTTTTCCTGTCTCTTTTGGTCTTCTGTTTCTGTTTCTCTCTCTTTTTTTGTTTTCTTTTTTCGTGGTTTATCTTTTGTTTTTTGTTTTTTTCGTGTCTCTTTTGGTCTTCTGTTTCTGTTTCTCTCTCCTTTTTTGTTTTCTTTTTTCGTGGTTTATCTTTGTTTTTTCTTTTTTCGTCTCTTTTGGTCTTCTGTTCTGTTTCTCTCTCCTTTTTTGTTTCTTTTTTTCGTGGTTTATCTTTTGTTTTTGTTTTTTGTCTCTTTTGGTCTTCTGTTTCTGTTTTCTCTCTCTTTTTTGTTTTCTTTTTTCGTGGTTTATCTTTTGTTTTGTTTTTTCCTGTCTCTTTTGGTCTTCTGTTTCTGTTTCTCTCTCTTTTTTTGTTTTCTTTTTTCGTGGTTTATCTTTTGTTTTTTTCGTGTCTCTTTTGGTCTTCTGTTTCTGTTTCTCTCTCCTTTTTTGTTTTCTTTTTTCGTGGTTTATCTTTGTTTTTTCTTTTTTACGTCTCTTTTGGTCTGTTTCTGTTTCTGTTCCTTCCTTTTTGTTTTTTTTCGTGGTTTATCTTTTGTTTTGTTTTTTCGTGTCTCTTTTGGTCTTCTGTTTCTGTTTCTATCTCTTTTTTGTTTTCTTTTTTCGTGGTTTATTTTATTTTGTTTTTTTTTCGGGTCTCTTTTGGTCTTCTGTTTCTGTTTCTATCTCTTTTTTGTTTTCTTTTTTCGTGGTTTATTTTATTTTATTTTTTTTTTCGTGTCTCTTTTGGTCTTCTGTTTCTGTTTCGCTCTCTTTTTTGTTTTCCTTTTCCGTGGTTTATCTTTTGTTTTTTTTCTTTTTTTACGTCTCTTTTGGTCTTCTGTTTCTGTTTCTCTCTCTTTTTTGTTTTCTTTTTTCGTGGTTTATCTTTTGTTTTTGTTTTTTTTTTTTCGTGTATCTTTTGGTCTTCTGTTTCTGTTTCTCTCTTTCTTGTTTTTTGTTTTGTTTTTTTCTTTTTTTTCTTCATTCTTTCGGTTGGTTTCATTCTTTGCCATTTCTCTTTCGATTGCTTTTTGTTGTTTTTACATCTTGTTTGCGACTGTTTTCTCTCCCTTTCTTTCTCTCTCTCTCTCTCTCTCTCGAGCAAAAAACACATTTCGGTGTATTTCCATCTATCTCAAAACCAACAATAAAACCCAGATTTCATGTAATTTTTTACAAACCTTAGAGAGAGAGAGAGAGAGAGAGAGAAAAAAAAAAAATTATCCATCCCAGGAAACATTTTTTTTTTTTTTTTTTTTTTTTTTTTTTTTTTTAACTTTTAAACGTTTAATATCTCCTCCTCCTCCTCCTCCTCCTTAGGGATACGACCAGAAGGACTACCTGCCCGTGCACGTGATGGTGGTCGTCGCGCTGGTCCTGGACGTGGTGGTCGTCACTCGGCTGAAATTCACCGTCCCCGACAAGAAAATTTCGTCAACCGATGTCCATGCGGTCTTCAAGCAGCCTTCTGTTCTGTTGATTTTGGTTCGTTACGTGATTTTTTCTTTTCTTTTTTTTTTTTTTTTTTTTTTTTTTTTTGATTGATTCCTCTTCTTCTTCCCCTTCTTCCTCTCTCTTTATTTGCTTTTGGTTCATTTATTGATTTTTTTGTTTTTCTTCTGATTGTATCTTCTCTCTTTATTTGGTTTTGGTTCGTTTAGTGATTTTTTTTCTTTTGATTGCTTTCTCTTCTTCTCTTTCCTTTCTCTTTATTTGGTTTTGGTTCGTTTATTGTTGTTTCTTTTGATTGCTCGCTCTTCTTCTTCCTCTCTCTTTATTTGGTTTTGGTTCGTTTAGTGATTTTTTTATGTTTTTCTTCCGATTGTATCTTCTTCTCCTTCTTACTCTTTCTTTATTTGGTTTTGGTTCGTTTAGTGATTTTTTATGTTTTTCTGCTGATTGTATCTTCTCCTTCTTACTCTCTCTTTATTTGGTTTTGGTTCGTTTAGTGATTTTTTAACGTTTTTTCTTCTGATTGCTTCCCCTTTTTCTTTTCTCTCTCCTTCCTTCTTCCTCTCTCTTTCTTTCTTCCTTTTAGGCTGATTTTGGATCACTTATTGAAATATTTTGTGTTTTTTTTCTTGTGATTGCTCCCTCTTCTTCCTCTCTTTATTTCTTTCTTTTAGGCTGGTTTTGGTTCGTTTGCTGAAATTGCTTTTCTTTCTATCATTCTTCCTTCCTTCCTTTGTTTTCTTTTTCTTTCATTCTTCCTTCCTTCCTTTGTTTTCTTTCTTTCTTTCATTCTTCCTTCCTTCCTTCCTTTGTTTTCTTTCTTTCTTTCATTCTTCCTTCCTTCCTTTTTTTCTTTCTTTCTTTCATTCTTCATTTTTTATTTTTTTCTTGTTTGTGTGTTTATATATTTATTGGTCAATCCTTATTCATGCGTTTGTCAGTTTGTTTCTTAAGTGTAGTGATTGGGAATTTCAGTAATAATACCGTGTATTATTGATGGCGAAAAAGGGTAGAATCTTCTTCATCTATATCAAAATAGTCTTCGTCTATATCAATGGAAATGTTGATTGCGAATATATAAATATTATTATTCTCTTATCATTTTTGCTATCGTCATTTTTGTCATCATTATTATTATATGCATAATTATGCTTGCTATTATTATTAGTAGTAGTATCATTGTTATTATATGTCATTATCCTTATGATCATTATCATTATGATCATTATCATTATCACTATTATCATTATCATTATCATTATCACCCTCATTACCATAATGATTATTGGAATCATCATTCTTTTATCATCATTGTCATCATCACTATTATCGTTATCATCATTCTTTTATCATTTGTCATTATCACTATTATCGTTATCATCACCAATACCATTATTCCCATCATCCTTATCCTCCCTATCCCTACCGCCCCCAGATGACGACCGTGGTGCTGGGGACCTGCGGGGGCATGGTCAGCGCCTTCTACCTCCTGCTGGTGGAGGACACGGCGGCGCTGTGGAGTCCCTCCTTCGCCTACCTCAAGCTCCTTCAGGGCCTCCTGCTGGGGGTTCAGTGCCTGGCGTCCGAAGTGCCCTGCTTGTTCCTAGCTGGTGAGTGGAGGGTGGTTGTTTGGTTGTGGTTGTTGGTTTGTGGTTGTCGGAGTGAGGGTTGGGTGAGGTGGGGTTGAGGGTATAAGTTGTGTGTGTTTAAGGTATGATTTTTTTATTGTATTTATTATTTATTTATTTATCATCATTATCATCATCATCATCACCATCATCATATTTATTATTATATATTATTATCATTATTATATTATTATTATTATTTCATTATTATTATTATTATTATCATTACCATTATTATTATTATCATTATATTATATTATTATTATTATTGACTGACACGTTTACTGAGACAAAAAACATATGAAAAGGATGAGGTAGCTTAGCTTATACTCACCCCTATCGTAATAAGTCCCTGCGTGGGCTCACAATTCACATACAAAATGTAAGTAAAACAACAGTTAAAGATAAATACAATACTTCAGTTCGGATTAAACTGAGAGCCGGTCCTTCGAATAAATAAGGTGTCCGAATACGAGCGTTAAAGGAGTCAGAAGTTTCATTACTTAAACAATAAATATCATATAATTTTAATAACAACCTAGGAAAAATAAAGGTTTCTTAAACAATAATTATCACTCATATCACTTCACTTATTCACCCTAGGAAAAATCGTTTCATTACTTAAACAATAAACCAAATTACTCAAATTCATCAAATTACTTAAACATCAAATTGCTTAAATTTATTAAATCTAATTACTTAGTTAAATTTGATTTAATTAAGTAATTTTTTTATTTCTAATTTCAGTTAAATTTGTTTCAATTTTAATTTTATTTAGGTTTGTAATTTAATTAATTAATTAAATCCAAATAGATTTAACGAATTAACTTAATTAAATTTAATTTGATTTATTACATTTATTAAATTTAAATTAAATTTAATATCAAATTACATGTATCAAATTACTTAAATTCATCAATTTACTTAATAAATACGTTAAAATTCTACCAACGCCCCAGGCAAAATCATCAAGAAACTGGGCTACGCCGCCTCCTTCTCGCTGGCCCTCCTCGGCTTCTGCCTGCGCCTGTGCCTCTACTCCTGCGTCTCGAATCCCTGGTGGTTCCTGCCGATCGAGCTCCTCCACGGGGTGTCCTTCGCCCTGGCCCTCGCCTCCGTCACCTGCTTCGCCAACAGCGTCACTCCCGCGGGCGCTGAGGCCACCATGCAGGCCGTCTTCGGGAGCGCCTTCCACTGCGGTGCGGATGGCGCTTCTCCTTTGTTTTGTTCTTTGGTCTTGGTCACGGCGTTGGGCTGGTTAGGTTTTGTTGTTATTATGAGTTATTATTATTGTTATTATTACAATTATTATCATTTTTATTCTAATGCGTTATTATTATTATTCAATTGTAGTTTGTTACATTATTGATATAACTATTATTATTATTAATTATTATTATTATTATTATTATCATTATTATTATCATCATCATTCTAATTCATTATTATTACGTTTTTTTTTTTTGGTTACATTATTGATATATTTATTATTAGTATTAGTATTATTATCACTGTTGATAGTATTATTGTCTTTATTGCTATTATTGTTCTCATTATGATTATTAGTTTATTATTATTATTATCATTATTATTATCACCTTGGGCCTTCTGCCTTTTACTTACAACTATATTGTAAGTCCGACTATTATTTTTTATTGCAATTTGTGGACCCTGTATGGCAATGTTATCAACGTGATTCTGCAAATACGAGACCTGACAGATCACATTGTCTGGATGCTTTCCGATGACCATTATAAATATTCGAAATTCACACTTATTTTATCATCATATTGGCTTTTTTTGTGAAATTCACCCTTATTTTATCATCATATTGGCTTTTT
>NW_020868696.1:559160-561660 GCF_003789085.1 Penaeus vannamei
ACATCAGCTTCAACGGGGAAGACGAAGGAACGTTTTCGAAGCAACGTGATGTCACACAAACGTTTTTGTACGACACGTGGTTAAAGCATGGCATGGTGTATGTTAGGATATTGGTATTCATGTGCATTTATTTAGAAGTGGTTTGGTCGAAACTGTTTAATGTTTTTGGCATATTTGTGAAATCGAATGATGAATATGAGAGAGAGAAAATGTGTATGTGCATGCGTTTGTATATGTGTACAACACACACATGCCACTCACATATAAAAAAAAAAACAAAAAAGAAAGTAAAAAAAATACACACACACACACACACACACACACACACACACACACACACACACACACACACATATAATATATATATATATATATATATATATATATATAATATATATAATATAATTTGCATTTATTTAGAAATTGTTTAGCCGAAATTGTTCAATGTTTTTGTCATATTTGTGAAATCGAGTGATGAATATGAGAGAGAGAGAGAGAGAGCGTGCGAGTTAAAAAAAAATCTTTTGATTCAACCATAAGAGAAGGTATACCTAAATATAACACAAACCAACATTACAAGAACTTCGACCAAATAAGGACAATATCAAAGAAAAGAAACAATCCCCCTTAAAAAAAAAAAAAAAAAAAAAAAAAAAAAAAAAAAAAAAAAGATTTTTATCGAACCCCGTCGACTATATAATAAATGACAGAAGCCGCCCATACTAATGAGGATCGAAACCTGAGTTACTGAAGGCTATCAGGATCCAATCGCGCTTAGACTTCCCGACGCCAAGATGATCGACTGGAAGATGTTTCCCATGAAGCTCCACTACATTCTCAGATACGCAGGTAAGGAATAAAAGAGAAAAGGGAGAGAAGGAGAGGGAGAAGTAAAGAGTGGAAGGAAGGAGAAAAGGGAGAGGGAAGGAGCAGTAGAAAGGGGGTAGGGTGAGGAAGGAGGGAGGGGCGAAGGGAAGGGGAAAGAGAAAGGGGGTAAGGGAGAGGAAGGACAAGTGGGAGGGGAGGGAGAAGGGAGAAGGAAAGGGTGGGGAGGAAGGGAGAAGGAGATAGGGGAAGACAGGGAGGGATGGAGAAGAATAGAGGTGAGGGGGAAGGAAAGGAAGGAGGGAGAAGAAAAAGAGGGATGGGGAGGGAGGAAGGGACGGGTAAGGGATGAAGGGAGAAGGAAAGGAGAGAAGGGAAGGGGAGAAAGGAACAGAGTGAAGGATGGGAAGAGTCGGGATAGGGTGAGGATTAAGAGATGGGGAAAGAGGAGGAAGGGACAAGATTTAAGGTTTGAAGGAGAGGGAGAAGGAGGAATGGTGATGGTTAGGGATGGAAGGGAGAAGGGAGGGAGGAAGGAGAAGAGAGAGAGAAGGGAAAATGGAGGAGAGGAAAGAAGAAGTGAAGAAAGGGAGAGGGGTAGGGATGGGATGAGGGAAAGAGAGAGAGAGAGAGAGACAAACAGACAGAGAAATAGAGAGATAGAGAAACAGAGAGACAGAGAGAGGGAGATAGTATATCTTATGATTTAATCGTAATATGGTAATTCTTTTTAAAAAATCTCCATCCTCATCATTTTCAAAAATACAAAAAAAAAAAAAAAAAAAAATCTTTTCTCAGGGACGGGGCCGCTGATGCCCTTCCTGCCGGTGATCGCCCGCCAGAAGGGGGTATCGGACCATGTCGTGGGCATCATCTGGACGGTGATGCCCTTCTTCAGGTAAGTCCTAAACCCTCCGTCAGGTCCTATCCCTTCGTAGGTCCTATCCCTTCTTCAGGTAGATTATCCTTCGTAGTGCTATCCTTCCAGGTAGGTCCTATCCCTTCGTCAGGTAGGTCCTATCCCTTCGGTAGGTCCTATCCCTTCTTCAGCGTTCCATCTTCAGGTCCTATCCCTTCGTAGGTCTATCCCTTCGTCAGGTAGGTCCTATCCCTTCGTCAGGTAGGTCCTATCCCTTCGTCAGGTAGGTCCTTCCTTTCCATATCCCTTCTCAGTAGGTCCTATCCCTTCAGGTAGGTCTATCCCTTCTTCAGGTAGTATCCTTCTTCAGGGTAGTCTATCCCTACTATCCCTTCGTCAGATAGTCCTATCGGTAGGTCCTATCCCTTGCTATCCCTTCGTCAGGTAGGTCTATCCCTTCGTAGGTGCTATCTTTTCGTCAGGTAGGTCCTATCAGGTGCTATCCTTCGTCAGGTAGGTCCTATCCTTCGTCCCTATCCCTTCTTCATGTAGGTCCTATCCCTAGGTGCTATCCCTTCGTCAGGTAGGTCCTATCCTTCTCTATTTTCGTCAGGTAGGTCCTATCCCTTCGTAGGTGCTATCAAGTAGGTCCTATCCTTCTTCAGGGTCCTATCCCTTCTTCAGGTAGGTCCTATCCTTCCCCTAAGGTGCTATCCCTTCGTCAGATAGTATCCTTCGTAGGTCCTCCCTTCCATCAAGTCCTAGTAGATCTTCTTCAGGTAGGTCCTATCCCTTCGTCAGGTAGGTGCTATCCCT
>NW_020868696.1:566660-574160 GCF_003789085.1 Penaeus vannamei
CACGTGATGGTGGCCGTGTTCCTGGCGCTGGACGTGGTGGTGGTCGCGCGCCTCCGCTTCTCAGTCACCGACAAGAAGCTCTCGAGGGCGGATGTGCACGAGGTCTTCCGCCGGCCCTCTGTGATGCTTACGGTGGTCAGGTTCTTGGCTTTGGGATTTTGGATTGGCGTGGGTGTGTTATTTTGTTGTTTTTGAGGGGGGGGGTTGTGTGTTTTGTGTATTGTTTGTTTGAGGGGGGTCGCTTGCGTGTTTGGGTTGGGTGGGAGCGTTTGTGTGTGTGTGTGTGTGTGTGTGTGTGTGTGTTGGGGAAGGGTTGCGGGAAGAATTGGCATAGGTAGATGGAAGAGGAAAGAGAAAGGGTTGGGGGTAAGGATGAAAAGACGGGAAGAGAGAGAGACAGAGACAGAGACAGACAGACAGACAGACAGAGACAGAAGAAAGAGAGAGAGAGACAGATGGAAAGAGGGAGAGAGAGAGAGAGTCAGACAGAAAGACATATAGAAGGAAAGAGAGAGAGAAAGAACGACAATGAAAATGACAATAAAAAAAAAAAAATCAAAATCTCACCGGCCCTTTGCCCCTTCCCCCTCTCAGCTGACTACGGTGGTCCTCGGCCTGTCCTGCGGGATGATAGGAACCTTCCACTTCCTGCTGGTGGAGGACGTGGCGGCGGCGTGGGATCCCGAGTTCCTCCACCTCAAGCTCCTTCAGGGACTCATGCTCGGGGTGCAGTGTCTGGTGGCGGAGGTTCCCTGCCTTTTCCTGACGGGTGAGTGCTGAGAGATCCTGCAGAATATAAATGGATGATTGGAGGCAGTTTGGGACAGTAGCAGTGGCGGATTTGGGACGAAAACAGTAACGGTTTTGGGACAAAAACTTACGGGTTTGGGACGAAAACAATAACGGGATTGGGACGAAAACACTAACGGGATTGGGACGAAAACACTAACGGTTTTGGGACGAAAACAGTAACGGTTTTGGGACGAAAACACTTACGGGTTTGGGACGAAAACATTATTGGGACGAAAACACTTTGGGACGAAAAACAACGGTTTTGGGACGAAAAGTAACGGTTTTGGACGAATTATGGTTTTAGGACAAAAACTGTTACGGTTTTGGGACGAAGGTTTAGGACAAAAACTGTTACGGTTTTGGGACGAAAACAATAACGGGTTTGGGACAAAAAACAGTAATGGGTTTGGGACAATAACGATTGGGTAGAGACAGATGTATATTCCATGTGTATTTTTATTTTAGTTACTTTTTTATTATTTGTTTATTTTGTAGATTTCCATTGTCTAAGGTTGTTTTTTATGTGATTTTCTTTTGTTTCTGTTTTCACTTTTTTTTCCTAATTTCTAATGTTTTTTCTTCCTCTTTCGCTCCAGCCATCTTTATTTGGATAACCAATACATTTTTGAACTCAACTACATTTTCCAAAAACTAAGACCAATGAAATAATGATAATTAAGAGTAAACGATTATTTTTTTACTGTGCTTTATATAACCTAAAGTCCCCCCCTCCCCCCCTCGCCTTCGTCCTCACCCTCGTCTTAACGCTCTACCCTAATTCTCACACCCCCTCATGCCCAACTCCCCTTTGTCCCACCCTTTCCCTCCCCTTTATTCCTCTTACCCTTACCCTCACCCTTTCTCCCCTTTTCTCCTCTCCCCTCACCCCTTTTACTTCCCCTTACCTTTTCTCTCCTCCCTCACCCTTTCTTATCCCTCTCCTTACCCCTTTTCTCTTCCCTCCCCCTCACCCCTTTTTTTCCCTCCCTTTTACCCTTTTTCTCTTCCCTCTTACCCCTTTTCTCTTCCCTCCCCTCACCCCCTTTCTCTCTCCCTTTCCCCTTTTCTCCTCTCTCCCCCTCACCCTTTTCTCTTCCATCTCCCCTACCCCTTTTCTTCCCTCTCCCTTACCCCATTTCTCCTCCTCCCTTACCCCTTTTCTCTCCCTCCCCTCACCCCCTTTCTACTCCCTCCCCTTACCCCTTTTCTCCTCCCTCCCCCCCTCACCCCCTTTCTCTCCCCCCTCCCAGGCTGGCTCATCGAGAAGATCGGTTACGTCAACGCTTTCCTGCTCTCCCTCTCGACCTTCTGCCTCCGTCTGTGCCTCTACGCCGCCGTCACGAATCCCTGGTGGTTCCTGCCCATCGAGCTCCTCCACGGGGTGTCCTACGCCGTGGCCTTCGCTGGTGTGGCGTCCTATGCGAACAGCGTGACGCCGGAAGGAGCGGAGGCCACCATGCAGGCCATTTTTGGCGGGGTTTTCTTCGGTGGTGAGGGATCCCTTATATAAATGTTTTTTTTTCTGTCGTCTTGTTTGATTATTTTTTAATATTATTTTTTAGAAATTATCAATATTGTTATTGTTGTTATTTTATTGTCATTATCATTATTATCGTTATTATTAGTTAGTATTTAAGGAGTAGCAAAATATTTTTACATACACAAGAAGCAGTTTTAAAATAAACCCAAGTTTATATACAAATGTCGGTGTAACTAACCCTCTCACGATTTCCTAGGCATGGGCGTGGGCGGGCTTGTGGGCGGATGGCTCTTCCATCTAGTGGGCGGTTGGAAAGCGTTCTTGTTCGTGGGCGTGGGCAACGGTGTGTACGCGATACTCTACTTAGCCGCCCACCTCGCGCTGGAAAGGCTGTGTCCCGCCCACTCGCCATCTGAGCGAGGAAAGAACTATGGTTGTTATCACCGTTATTTTTCGTTAACGGTTTTTTTTTACGATTTTTTTTGTTTCGTGTTATTATTGTGGTTATGTCTGTGTTTTTTTAATAAATGCAGAATTATTATGTGGGTAAGTTAGAATTATTTTAGAATTAACAAGATGAACATTTGAATATTAGATTTAAAGAAAAAACGATCAATATTGAAATGTCTTGAGACTGATATTACAAGTTTTAAGAATAACATTTACATATTTATAAAGATAATTGTATATTAACAATTATCTTTGGTAATTCATCTGTTCGCGTTTTTATTAAGTACGAATCCTAGAAATAAGAAATAACACAGAACAGAAAAACACTTACTTAAAAAAGAAAATGAAATATGATTAAAACTAATAAAGTAATTATAAGAAATTACACAGGAATGAAAAAAAACACGTACCAAAAAAGGAAATGAAATATTGATGAAATTAAATAAAGTATTTTTTTTTTTTTTTTCCAGACGAAGTGAGAAACACAGAAGAACCCGCGACACGTTATTCGGAATGCAGTAACAGGGACAGACAAGATAACAGTGAAGACAGTGAAAGAGAAGCAATAAAACAACGTAAAATAACGAATAACGTGACGTCAGTGTAGGATAATTTGAATTTCAAAAACCGGGTCTTTGGCGGCAGTTATGTGAGGATTTTTAAACTGACACGAACGACAGAGATAAATTTATTTCTAACTTAACTTTTTTCTTTATATATTCGTTTCATGTTTTCGATTTTTCTTGACGTTATTTTTTTTTTTCTCCCCCCTTTCGCCTCAAAGGGTGTTTTCGAGGGGTTTAAATTGATTTTTTTTTCTGTGGCGGGAAAACATGTTTACGGGATTACGCTTTTGATAACGTTGCAGTCTTCCATAACAAGTTTGTTTTGGAATGTCAGCAATATTTTTACATTATAGACGGCGGCTGATATGCTTTATGCCTTATGACACACGCACACACACGCACACATACACATACAAATGCACATACACATACATATAAACATAAACATACACATAAACATACGCATAAACATACACATAAACATACGCATAAACATACGCATAAACATACACACACATGCACATACTTACATATAAACACACATATGCATATGTGTGTGTATGTGTGAGGTTACATATATGCAAACTAAAAATGCATTCACTCACAGGCACACATCCGGCATTATTTCTCAGGAGCAGTACATTATAATAGCCACTGTAAACATATGTCTGATTTTGATTTTTTTAAATATTAATTTCAATCTATTTATTTTTATTTTTTTTGTGTCTCTACAAACTATCAGGATATTCCTACAATAACAACACCTCACAGACAGACAGGCAGAATTCTCAATCTTTCTCCCGTTAATAAATGTCTGCTGGATAATAGACGTTTTGGCAATACTGATTTTATATTTTCTTTGTACTACTAGTTATGTAATTGTACATCATGAGGTCCCATTCCCTGTCAATATATATGTGTCATCTATCGATGTCTATCTGTTTGTATCTGTCTATTTGTATGTGTGTGTGTGTGGAGAGAGAGACAGAGACAGACAGACAGAGAGAAAGAAAGAAAGAGAGTGAGTGAAAGAGAAAGAAAGAAAAAGAGATAGATCGAGAGACAGAGACAGACAGAGAGAGAGAGAGAAAGAAAGAGAGTGAAAGAGAAGAAAGTCAGAAAAAAGAGATAGATAGAGAGACAGAGAGAAAGAAGAAAGAGAGTGAGTGAAAGAGAAGTCAGAAAAAAGAGATAGATAGAGAGACAGAGACAGACAGACAGAGAGAGAAAGAAAGATAGTGAGTGAAAAGAAAGTCAGAAAAAGAGATGAAAGAGAGTGAAAGAAAGTCAGAAAAAAGAGATAGATAGATAGAGAGACAGAGACAGACAGAGAAAAAGAAAGAGAGTGAGTGAAAGAGAAAGAAAGTCAGAAAAAAGAGATAGATAGAGAGACAGAGACAGAGAGAAAGAAAGAAAGTCAGAAAAAAGAGATAGATAGATATAGAGACAGACAGAGAGAGAGAAAGAAAGAGAGTGAGTGAAAGAGAAAGAAAGTCAGAAAAAAAGAGATAGAACAAGAGAAAGAGAGAAAAGAACCATAAGCATATACGTAATATGTGCTCCCGTATGCTGACAGTTTCATCCTGCAAAGAACAGCATATGATCGCATAACAAAATGTGATATCCTACCTAGATAAACTTTATATAATTTTTACATCAAGAAATAAAATTATTATTGTTTTTGCTGTTGTTTATTGCATTGATGTTTCCCTACTGTTGATGTTGTAAATTATTATTTTTTAATTTTAAGTTGTCTGATTTGTTTTATGTGTGTTATCATTGTCTTCTTCATGTTTTTTTGTGTTTTGTTTTTTTATTTTTTTGTAATTTATTATGTTATTTTTGTTGTCAGTGTTAGTGCAATTGCCTTTATTATTATTATTATTATTATTATTATTATTATTATTATTATTATTATTATTACTATTATTATTATTATTATTATTATTATTATTATTATCATTGTAATTATAATGATAATGATAATAATGACATCGATAACGTTAATGGTAAAGATAAAAATGATGATAAAAATAATTATAGTAGCAATTATAATAATAGTAACAATAAGGATAATGATAATGGTTATCATTGTAATGATAATAATGATAATGATAATAATGATAAAAATGATAATTACAATAATATTGGTAGTGATATTGATAATGATAATAATGATAACCATGATAATAATATTAAATATGATAATGATAATGACAATAACGAATAATGAAAATAATAGTAATAACAGAAATGATAATAGTAACAATGATCATAATGCTATTATTAAGGGTAATGATGATATTTATCAAATGGTA
The DNA here is from genome assembly GCF_003789085.1 of Penaeus vannamei. NCBI lineage: Eukaryota > Metazoa > Arthropoda > Malacostraca > Decapoda > Penaeidae > Penaeus > Penaeus vannamei. The sequence continues at coordinate 572,267 of NW_020868696.1, forward strand.
GTAATAATAATGATAGTAAATATAACAATAATGATGATAATCATTGCAACGATGATGATAATAATTATTGTAATAGAGATGCAAAGAAAAACACAATACCGTATTGATGATATGGAAGAAAAACCCACAATGCACAAACTAGATTTATTAAGGAAAGTGAGACAACAGTTTCGGAATCGTCCTCGATTCCATCTTCGGGTCTGTAATAGAGATAGTAATAATAATGATGATAAGGATGACAATGATATCAAAGATAATGATAATAATAGAATGATGATAATGATAGAATGATGATAATGATGATGTTAATAATAATGGTATTTTTATCAATAGTATTGTTATTTATGTTATTATTATTATTATTACTGTTATTATTATCATTATCATTATCATTATTACCAATAGTATCATTAACATTATTGTCATTATTGCCATTGCTTTCATTACCATTATTATTAAAATTGATTATATATATATATATATATATATATATATATATATATATATATATATAGATATAGATATTACTTGTGTATTTTTGTCTTTGTCTCTATTACGCCATAACTCGAATAATTTCATTCAAACTTACTCGTGTCTACATATTAGCGCGCAATTTCCGGTATACCTTTAGAATGGAAATGCGTTACACATTGTTTTCATTAACAATAAAAAATAGCGTAACTGAGAAAATAAACGAATCGTACTATTTCTATATTGGGGAGTCAAAATTAATCCACAAGATATAGGCACTTGTTGAATATAATCATATTGTAATAGTTACCCCTGAAATCTTTGTTTCAAATTGAAACGTTTTCTCAAGAATCACTAAAAATTCGTTATGCGCACAAAAAGAAGATAAACATTCTGACTAACAGAAGAAATAAAGTGTAAAAATCTTAAAATCAAATGAATCTCCTGCAATAATTTTCAAGTAAAAGAAAGTAAAAAAACGAGAAGATTGTAATGCAATCACCATTTATTTCTAATTTTTGCCAGCCGGGAAAGGATTTGAATAATATACAAGAATGAAAAAAATTCTATTACAACAATTCTTAGATATATGCAAACATAAAAATCGGAAATTCACGGCAAAATTGGGATTTTTTAATCGACACTCGAACGTTGAGTCTCGTCGGCCATGTTTTTGTTCTGTGTTTGTCAATAATCTCGTCACATAAACACAAAACGATTTATTTGTCACGAAAGACTGACTTCCCCGTCGAGTGACAGCCTTCGATATTATTTTCTTCGCAGAGAAATAAGGTAAGAGCAACGAAACGAGGTCAAATAAGGCGAAAACGAGGTCTTAGAAGAAGAGAAAACCTCAGACCTCAACAATAATCGGAAATTATCATTATTTCGGGTATTGTTTTGAGGTTTTTCTAGTATCTTTCGTTGGATTGTTTGGTTTGTGGGGTTTGTTTTCTTACTGGGAGGTTGTCATAATTGGGATGAGTTTGCTTAAAGAGGTGTTGGCTTTTTTTCTGTCTTGGGTTCCATGGGTATTGGAGAGTCTATGAGGAAGTTCTTGTTTTTTTGTTGTTGTTGTCCTTGTTTATTGTTACTCATTCTCATTATGTTTTATATTTGTTCAGTCTTATTTGCTTTTACTCGGGTTTGTAGTGATTTGTTCTCGTCTTTATCATTTCCATTCTTGTTCGTGTTATTCATACCTGGTCTAGATTCATGTTTTCTTTGATTCTCTTTGTTGATTATTGTTTTTCTCCTCCTGTGACCTCACTAACTTTCATTGGTTCATATATTTTTTGTAATCTGTTAAACATTTGATTATTTTAGTATTTGTAAAGCTGTGTGGAATTAGTCAGTCTGATGAGAGAAAAAGTGTGCCGATGTAGCAGGCAATCTCCGCAAACCCGTATTCAGTTGCATTTGT
>NW_020868696.1:581660-584160 GCF_003789085.1 Penaeus vannamei
GAGGAGAGATATATATATATATATACATATATATGAGATATATATATATATATATATATATATCATAGATAGGAGAGAGAGAGAGAGAGAGAGAGAGAGAGAGAGAAGAGAGAGAGAGAGAGAGAGAGAGAGAGAGAGAGAGAGAGAGAGAGAGAGAGAGAGAGAGAGAGAGAGAGAGAGAGAGAGAGAGAGAGAGAGAGAGAGAGAGAGAGAGAGAGAGAGAGAGAGAGAGAGAAGAGAATATATATATATAATGACATATATATATAGGAGAGAGAGAGAGAGAGAGAGAGAGAGAGAGAGAGAGAGAGAGAGAGAGAGAGAGAGAGAGAGAGAGAGAGAGAGAGAGAGAGAGAGGAGAGAGAGAGAGAGAGAGAGAGAGAGAGGAGATATATATATATATATATATATATATATATATATATATATATGAGAGAAAGAGAGAGAGAATTGAGAAATTTAAGATATGAAAAGGTCAAGCAAGGTGATCATAGCTTAGTCCTAAATTTTATTACTGTGTGACATAGACAACACATAACCATGGACACAAGGCTGCAATGCTAATTTATTGCCGTTTTTCCTATTCGGAAAATCTTGTTTGTCGATGTTGATGGTAATGTCGATAGAAACTAAACAACTTGTTATTTAGTTGCTTGGCTTATTTGCTCCTTTTTTAAATTTTTTAAATAGTGTTATGTTAGACTATATTTGTTTGAAAAATATTCTAGGTTTGATTTTGTAATATAGAAATGTCAGTATTGCATCTGCAGTTCTGGCTCTTAAAGCGATTAATTCTGACAAGTTACCTTTTTTTTCTCTCTCTCTCTCCTTTTTTAGGCGCAATATAAATTTTATGTGTTTGAGATTTGAAAGACTGTATTCCAATGGCAGTATTAGATTTTTCTTTCTCTTTTTTTATAGTAACAAGATTTTTAAGAGACTTTAATTATGTAAATTTGAAGAGCAGAATGCCAGTGAACAAATGTCTTGATACAATCTTGTGCGAGATCATATGCAGATTTTTTTTTCTTTCTTTCTTTTTTTTCTTTTTTTTTTTTTTTCTTGATTGCTTTTGGCTCCTTGTTGCCAGAATGTTGAGTATATTTCTGCTTCAATTAATGTTTTTGTTGCTGTCAGAAAGCTAATTCTTTACTGTGTGTTGACAAAGGAGAATTTATTTTTTAGCACGTATAACAGAGATAAGTTAATATTAACACGAGCCATTTGATTATCATTTATTTAAAATGCAAAGCTCCTGCTGTCATAATGATGTCTCAAAACAACTGCTTTTTTCTTTTCATTTCTGTTTTGTTAACATCTAAAGTGTAAGCAAATTAAATATTCTGTTGCTAAGTAATTACAATATTTTTATATAGAGTATATGTAAACTTAATTTGCACAGAGGCGTCATGTTCAAGGTCCCATAATGGCACAGTGACACATGTTCAAAAACGCATGTTAGTAATTAATGCAAATAAGAGCTGATGTCTGAGAGTTCAAGGATCTCTCCTGCAAAGTTCACTCATTGCGGAGACAGAAAAGGTTTGTGTCCTGCATTTCAAATTAAACTGGAGTCGAAGCTAATTATCAGATAAACATGCTAATAGATGGAAGAAACTGATTGGAGGCTCTAGACAAGCTGGGTGCTCACAAAGGGATGCTTCCCTGCTTACCAGCTTACCTGCTTGTTTGTTTCCCTGCCTTCTTGCCTAACTGCTTGCTTGTTTCTTCCTGCTAGCCTGCCTGCCTACTTAGTTGCTTGCCAGTGTGCTTGCTTGACCTGCTTATCAGCCCACCTACCTGCTTGCTTGCCAGCCTGCCTGCCTCCCTGCTTCCCTATGTTCATAATTAGCTGCATATCTACCACCTACACCCTTTCCTTCCCTCACTCCCTTCCTCTCTGTCTACCTGCTTCCTTCCCTCCTATTTGCCAGCCCACCTGTTTGTCTGTCTGCCTCCCTGCCCTCCTGCCTACCCACCTTCCCACCAACCTGCCCACCTGCCCGCCCACTAGAGTTGAAAGTGAATGCAAAAGCAGATAAAGGTGGAGGAGGCTGAAGCCCTTCGTTATCTCAATGCAGGTGCCAATGAAATCTTTAACCGGATTGGAAATGTTTCTCTTCTCATCACTTGAATATTGGCGGTGTTTAGTGTTGGTTATTTTTAGTTTCATTGGCTTGGAAGTTATTATTGTATTTTGTGAATTTGTTTTTTATTGTTTGGTGATTGTGGTGTTAGTTGAGTTAGTGGTATGTATTAATGTTAGGATATATTATCAGCATAATTCCTCCAGTTGATTGTAATTTTGATGTTGTAATTGAATGCTGTAATACATTGATTCCTAGCAGATATGGAGTTATTGTCTTTATTTTTATTATTATTGGTATTATTGTTATTATCATAATCATGATGGTGATGTTTTTTTTTTTTTAGATTTATGATTTAATTAACATTAGTTTCAATGTTACTACTGATATACTGATACTGTTTCTTGGTCATG
>NW_020868696.1:591660-593104 GCF_003789085.1 Penaeus vannamei
AGAAGAAGAAGAAGAAGAAGAAGAAGAAGAAGAAGAAGAAGGGGAAGGAGGAGGAGAGGAGGAAGAAAGAGAGAAAAGAGGAGGAAAAGAAGAAGAAGGAAAGGAGAAAAGAAAGAAGAAGAAGAAGGAGGAGGAGGAAAAGAAGAAGAAGAAAGAGGGGGGAGGAAAAGAAAAGAATATATATCAGCTTGCGGTTACGTGCGCGTGAGGTGTGTGTGCAGTGTTCAGTATTTATTTGATTTTCGTTGTAAGAAGGAAATAGAGTAGAAAGGTGAAGGGGAAGAGGGGAAGGGAGAGGAGAGAGGAGAAAGGAGAGGGTAGAGGGCGAGAGGAAGAGGAGGAGAAGGGTGAGGAGAGAGGGGAGGGAAGAGAATGGAGAAGGGTGAAGGAGAGAGAGGGAAAGGAAGGATGAGAAATGAGAAAGGGAAAGCAAGAGGGAAGGGAGAGGAAGAGGGATGAAGAGAGGGAGAGAAAAGTGGAAGAAAGGAAGAGGAGAGAGCAGAAAGGTGAAGGAAGGGAGAGGGTGAAGAAGAGGAAAAGAGGAGTAAGAATGAACATTGAGAGCAGGAGGGGAAAGAGGGAGAGAGAATGAGATAAATGAGAGAGGAACAGGGGGGGGGAGGGAAAGGAAAAAACGATTTAGATAGAAAGAGATACATAGAGAGGGAGAGAGAGAGAGAGAAAATGAGAGCGAGAGGGAGGTAGGAAGAGAGAGAATAGACCAGAGAAGAATGAAAACGAAAAACGGATTAAGAAAAAACGGAGAGAGAGAGAGCGAGAGAGAGAGTGAGAGAGGAGAGAAGAGAGAGAGAGAGAGAGAGAGAGAGAGATGGAGAGAGAGAGAGAGAGAGAGGAGAGAAGAAGAGAAGAGAGAGAGAAGGAGGGGGCGGGGGGGGAGAAGAGAGAGAAACGCCTCGAGAATGAAGAGAGGAGAGAACCGCAGGTTTGCCGAGCCGCCTAAATGAGATTTCCCCGCCTCGCGTCAGAGCTCGCCGAGTGCAGTGAACGGGCGGGTTGTACGGGCCGGCGGGCAGTAAAAATCTTGTCTTGTTAAACGATCCGATTACGAGTTTCGCTGGGCGGGGCAGTTGGGGGGACCGCGGTTGTAATGGTCGGCTCGCCTTTTTTTCTTTCGTTTTCTCTTTCTTCTTTCCTTCTGCTGTTATTTTGTTTCTTTATTTATTTATTTTATTTTATTTTATTATTTTATTTTTATTTTGGGTTTCCCTTTTGTTCCCCTCTGTTCTTTTTTTCTTATTTCTGGGTGTTTTTCCTTTTCCTGGTTCTGTCTAGGATTCTGATCCTTGTTTTTTTTTTCTTGGTTTCTTCTTTTCTTTTCTGGTTCTGGATCGATTTCTTGTTTTCTTCGTTTCTTTGTTTGTTTGTTTTTTTTTTTTTTTTTTTTTTTTTCTTGTATACTGGTTCTGTTCTTTTTTCTTTGTTT
>NW_020868696.1:595704-603204 GCF_003789085.1 Penaeus vannamei
ATATCTTCACAATACAAGAGATATGATTAACCGGGTTCGAACATATGCCGTCAGTCATGTATTTCTAACAAAGATATATCAGTCATGAGATATATCAGTCATGTATTTCTGAGTCATGTATTTCTGACGAAGTTATATTCGGAACCGTTTCAATACATCCCTTGTATTGTATTCTCATCCATACGTTTTCTACATTTGTCACAATGAATACAGTTCAGAAACCTTACACTATGGCACTTCAAACGGCTCAGAATAGTATAAAGATTAAAACAACGTGGTCACAGTCAGATACCAAAAGACTAGACTTATAAACCGAAGCGAGAGAAACAGCATTTGAACATTAGGGAATTACACGTCACTCCTTCCACAATCCCATAAGGAAAACATGCATACAGAACACATCTTGATAATAATGCTTTGAAAAACAAGTCATATAGATTTACCACAGGCAAACTTTGACGAGAGAGAGGGATAGAGAGAGATAAAGGGAGAGAAAGAGAGAGATAGAGGGAAAGAGAGATAGAGAGAAAGAGAGAGAAAGAAATAAAGAGAGAAAGAAAGAAAGAAAGAGAGATAGAGAGAGACAGTGAGAAAGAGAGAAAGAGAGACAAAGAGAGAAAGATGCCAATGCCATGGTACCTTTTCCACCACTTGCGTTACAAAAGAGTGCACAGATATCAAGATATTCGAAAAAAAAATATGCAAAACACCTTGATAATAGAAAAACTAACCAGCAAAATTGTTATACAAACCCTGCATTAAGCATAAATTCATTGCTCGGTTTTAATGTAGCCTTCCTGCAAAAATAAACACAGCTGTAAAAGAACAGATGATTTAGTTTCAAAGTCAGGTCAGCGAAAACGCCCGTACACACATCTGCAATGCTATAGGTGACACGAAGGTCTAGTAAGGTCAGCCCAGAGGAATAAGGTCAGCCAAAGTCGAGCCAAAGGTCTATACCCTTATACAGACAACAGGATCCAACCCACGCATACCCTTGTCGCTAATAAGGGGTACAACCCACCCGGTCCATCATTCTCGCTTGAACGTTCCTCACTGCAATGTCTCCTGCATGCTGATTCTAGTTCCTAAAGCATAGAGACTAAATGCAACTCGAGTCACTGGGTATATAGACCTTGGGTGAGATGCTGACCAGTCCCGCAGACAGCATAGAGTAGAAGAAACGGATCAGCTTCTGCCTGGTATGACTTGGCACCATAACTGCCTCTGCCTGGTATGACTTGGCACCATAAAGGCCTCTGCCTGGTATGACTTGGCACCATAAATGCCTCTGCCTGGTATGACTTGGCACCATAAATGCTTCTGCCTAGTATGACTTGGCACCATAAATGCCTCTGCCTGTATGACTTGCACCATAAATGCCTCTGCCTGGTATGACTTGGCACCATAAATGCCTCTGCCTGGTATGACTTGGCACCATAAATGCCTCTGCCTGGTATGACTTGGCACCATATCAGACTGTCTGGTATGACTGGCACCATAAATGCCTCTGCCTGGTATGACTTGGCACCATATCAGCCTCTGCCTGTATGACTTGGCACCATATCAACTCTGCCTGTATGACTTGGCACCATAAATGCCTCTGCCTGGTATGACTTGGCACCATAAATGCCTCTGCCTGGTATGACTTGGCACCATAATAGCCTCTGCCTGGTATGACTTGCCACCACAAATGCCTCTGCCTGGTATGACTTGGCACCATATCAGACTGTTTGGTATGACTTGGCACCATAAATGCCTCTGCCTGGTATGACTTGGCCACCATAAATTGCTCTGCCTGGTATGATTGGCACCATAAATGCCTCTGCCTGGTATGACTTGGCAATAATGCTCTGCCTGGTATGAAAGACTTGGCTGTATGACTTGGCACCAATGCCTCTGCCTGGTATGACTTGGCACCATATCAGCCTCTTCTGGTATGACTTGCACCATATCAACTCGCTGGTATGGACTTTGCACCCATGCTCTGCCTGGTATGAACTTGGCACTCAATATGCCACTTGCCTGTATGGACTTGGCATCCATATCTAGCTCTGTCTGGTATGACTTGCACATTATAATCCCCACTGCTTGGTATGACTTGGCACATAGTCATGCCTCTTGCTTGTTATGACTTGCACCATATCAGCCATCTGTCTGGTATGATTGGCACATATCTAGCCTCGCCTGGTATGGACTTGGCACCATATCAGCCTCTGCTGGTATTGCACTTGCATCCATCAGCACCTCCTGGTATGACTTGGCACCATATCAGCCTCTGTCTGGTATGACTTGGCAACCGTATATCAGCCTGTCTGGTATGACTTGGCACCATATATTCCCTCCACCTGGTAATAACTGGTATGACTGGCACCAAAACCGTCCACCTGGTATTAAAATTTCTACTATTCTGCCTGGTATGACTTGCACAATCACCCTGTCTGGTAGGACTTTGGCACCGATATGCAGCCTCTGCGCTGGTAGTGACTTCGGCACCGATTATTCAGCAATCTACCTGATATGACTTGTGCACCGTATAATCAGCCTCTGCCTTGGTATAACTTGGCACCATATCAGCCTGTCTGGTAAGACTTGGCACCTTAATCAACCCTCCACCTGTATACTTGGCACCATATCAACCTCCGCCTGGTATGACTTGGCACCGATATCAACCTCCACCTGGTATGACTTGGCACTCCCTGTATGACTTGGCACCTATCAACCTCTGCCTGGTATGACTTTGGCACCATATCACCTCTGCCTGGTATCGACTTGGCACCATATCAACCTCCATGGTATGACTTGGCACCATATATGCCTGGTATGACTTGGCCCTAATCTGCCTGGTATGACTTGGCTCGCTTGCGTTCGAATCCCTCTGCCTCGAAGCGTATGAAGCTACCTTGGGTCTTATATATCTTATTCCTATTATTTATATATCTAATTTTTTCATTCATTTTCACAAGGAAATAAAGTACTCGGGGTAAAAAAAAATGGTATATAAATGTTCCTACACAAGTGCCTAGATTACATAACATGCCAAAATATATACTTATTATTTGTTATTTTTATTATTCTGTGAAGAAAATAACACCCGCAATTTATTGTCTTCTGGATATATTTATTTATGTTATATTTATCCGTGCAATAAATCACGAAACAATGAGAATCGGATGTGAAGAAAAGAGACAGAGAGAAGAGAGAGAGAGAGAGAGAGAGAGAGAGAGAGAGAGAGAGAGAGAGAGAGAGAGAGAGAGAAGAGAGAGAAGAGAGAGAGAGAGAGAGAGAGAGACTTTTTTGACTTTGACAAGTTTATTGAGAAAAAGGTTACATCTCAAAAGGATGTGGTAAACGTATGTTATCCTCACCCTTACTTGATAAGTCCAGTGTGGGCTCACAGTTCTCATACAAAAATTAGGTGTAATTACCATATAATAACATAAAATACAAAAACAAAAATATTGAGAGTCACGGTCTATAAAAGAGAAAGTTCGTGCACACATTCATGATGAGCTGCACATACGGGTCGTATGTGCAGCTGTTATTTCGCGAAGAACAGGCACTCAGGTCATCCCGGTCAGGTCACCTGTTCTTTGTTGTACATTTTTGTGAAATCCGCTGTCCTGAAGTCTAGACATAATGCTATAAGACAACATTATGCATTACCTTGCCTTTCCATTCTTCCAGCATATCATTAAGCTTTGCCAAGTTTTGTTCAATTTCCCATCGATCCAAGAGTTTTTTTTTTCGTGATCGTTGCACTCCACACTTGTTTTTTTTCTTTCCTTCCCTTTAATAATTATCTCACTTTCTGGGTCCTGCTCCTTTGCAGAAATACATGTTTGTTTCGTTTCTGTGTCTTTAGTCGGAGTTTCTTTCGATGCCTCATCCCTCTCTTTCTGTTTTTTCGTTTCTTCGCTGGGAACCTGGGCCAGTTTCCTTTCGATAGCGTCCATTCTCTGCATCAGCGTCTGGAACATCCTGGTAATTACGGATATTTCCTTAGAAAAATCCGCACCACTACACCGCGGCACTTCCTTCACTTCCTGCACCTGTCTGTCCTGCCCGTCATCACAAGCCATTGGCGACGGCACCACCCGCGGTGGGCCCTGCACCCAGGCATTAGGGACAACAGCTGTCTCCTCCCTCGGCACCTCCGGCCGCGTGGTGACCGGCCTTTTTCCATTTTCTCCTTAATTGGGGACCACCGAAGCAATCTTGATTTGTGGCCTCACCCTGCATGCAGGAGACCCGGCATTGTGGCGCCCTCCGCAGTTGCAGCAGCAAGGCATAACCCTTTCCCCCTTTTCAATCTTGGCCCGGCAGACTCTTGAGTCATGTGTCCTGCCGCAGAACCTGCATCGAGCATCCTGTTGACAGGCCCACGACTTGTGTCCCCACTGCAGCACTTGAGGCACATGACTGGCGGCTCCACATACGGTGCCACCCTCCTGTACCCCGCTCCAGAGATGAATACCTTCTCTGGCACTTCCCCCTTCACTAGGGCAACGAGCTGACTCCGCTCCTCGCCCTGGATGTGTGCCGCCTTACCCACACAAATCTATCGTCGGCCAGCAGAAGTCCGGGTCTAATATCGTGGGATATCGGAAAATTATCACCTTGGTTAACTTTTCCCCAGCCTTTGGGGACAGTCATCACTGCCCCTTGTATCCCTGAGTCGTCAGCGTCTGCACCGCCTGGCCTGCCCGCACCGTGAGATACGGCCTCCCTCTTCCTTCCTTCATCACTGGCTCGAAATCAGCGTGGTCCCGACCCAGTTGCATGGCCCACCTTAATTTTTTTCTAAGAAACTCAAGGCACAGTCTGTGGAAATAGCAGTCTTTTCCTGCCGTTCACACCGGCACATTCTGGGCTGCTGTTTCGTTTCCGTCGTTCTTCTTCCTCTTCTCCCGCTCGCATCCATTTCGTCACTCATGTCTACGCTTCCATCACTTCTTACCCTCTTGTGGGATCCACTTCCACTAGCAACACTAGCCATGCTGATACCTTGGTAGGAGGTGACCCGCCTCCTGTCCAAGGTCAGATAGGGCGGGTAAACACAGGATTCGGTGACCTCACGTCTATGGACAGTACTGTAAACACGTCCTAGCCCTACGAGAAGATACACCACGACTCAGAGAGAGAGAGAGAGAGAGAGAGAGAGAGAGAGAGAGAGAGAGAGAGAGAGAGAGAGAGAGAGAGAGAGAGAGAGAGAGAGAGAGAGAGAGAGAGAGAGAGAGAGAGCAGGAGAGAGAGAGAGAGAGAGAGAGAGAGAGAGAGAGAGAGAGAGAGAGAGAGAAGAGAGGAAAAAATATGATGAAATAAAAAGAAGACGGGAGAGGATGAAGACGAAATAAAAATAACCACCACAAAATGAGAGGAAAAAGGAGAAGAAAAAGACAAAGGAAAGGAAGAAGAAACAGAAGACAAAAAGAGGAATAAAAGGAAGGAGGAGAAAAGAAAAAGAAACAGAAGACAAAAAAAGGAAAAGGAAAAAGAAAGAGAAAAAAGAAGAAAAGAAATAAGAAAAGAAAATCAATAATCAAAGCTCTAGGTCAATGTAAATATCCTCGACCATTCCAGAACCTTCTTCGCCTGATCCGTGTTCTTCCGGAGGATAGAAATCGGGGTATGTGTCCCCGGAGAAATCCCCGGAGGATTCTTCTGAGGGAGGATTCTTCTGAGGATTCCTCGAGGATTCTTCCGAGGATTCTTCTGAGGACTCCTCCGAGGATTCTTCTGAGGATTCTTCTGAGGATTCGAGGATTCTTCGAGGACTGAGGATTCTTCGAGGATTCTTCTGAGGATCCGAGGATTCTTCTGAGGACTCCTCCGAGGATTCTTCTGAGGATTCTTCTGAGGACTCCTCCGAGGATTCTTCTGAGGACTCCTCCGAGGATTCTTCTCGACTCCTCCGAGGATTCTTCTGAGGACTCCTCCGAGATTCTTTCTAAGGACTCTTCCGAGGATTCTTCTGAGGACTCCTCGAGGATTCTTCTGAGGACTCCGAGGTTCGAGATTCTTCTGAGGACTCATCCGAGGATTCTTCTAAGGACTCCTCCGAGGATTCTTCTAAGGACTCCTCCGAGGATTCTCATCTTCCGAGGATTCTTCTTCTTCGAGGATCTCTGAGGATTCTTCGTCTCCGTTTTCTTCTTCTTCATCGCTGTTTTCTTCGGCTTCTTCTTCGTCTTCTTTATTTTCGTCTCCGTCTCCGTTTTCTTTGATTTCTTCGTCGCCGTCTCCGTTTTCTTTGATTCCTTCGTCGCCATCTCCGTTTTCTTTGATTCCTTCGCCGTTTTCATTGTGATACCCACCATGGTACCCGAAATATTCATGGTGATGATCGTCATAAAGTCCATGATGCCCAAAATGACCATCATGATGTCTGTCGGGACTTCCATGATGCCCGAAATATCCATGGTAACCATGATGCCCTCCATCATGACCCCAGTGACCACCATGATGCCCGCCGTGACCCCCATGATGCCCAACATACCCGTCATGATGCTCGCCGTGACCTCCATGATGCCCAACATACCCTCCATGTTGGAATCCATGTTGGCCTCTCCAGGGGTGAGACTCCTCATGGCCATGTTGCCGAGTGCCCTCTCCATCAGAGCTATGTTGACAGAGACCAAATTTCTTCTTCCAACAGTCTTCGCCGCTCAGATAAAAGTGGAATTCGGGCGACATGGCGGCGCACTGGTTCGAACTGGAAGAAGGGAAGGGGGGGAAAGGGGAAGAGGGAAAGGGGGAAAGAGGGAAAGGGGGAAGAGGGAGAGGGGGAGAAAAGGGGAAAGAAAGGGGGAGGTGAAAGGAGGAGAAGAAAGGGGGAAAGGAAGGAGGGGGGAAGGGGGAAGGGGGAAGACACGTTAGCGAAATGAAGGAAACGGAAGAGAGAAATTGGAAGAAATATATATGTGTATGGGGGACATAATCTCCTAGAACCACACAGACACACATACACACGCATACAAACACACACACACATACACATACAAAAACATACAAACACACACACACACATGCACACACACACACATACACGGCATATTCGTATGTATTCTTGCCCTTCCCTTCGTTGTTCCTGTTGCAATCTGTTCACCATGAATTCCACACACACACAACCACACGCACGGACACGCACACAAATACATATACTATCATAATGAACTGGGGAATTCTACTTTGAATATAAAAATAAATTCACCATGTTCTGAGTCTAAGAAAAAAAATATATATATATACAACATATAAAAAAGTATGCATTTTGATAGGATAGTAAAACTTACCTCACAAACTTCCCCTGCTGAACGTAATAAGCAATCGACTGCCGGTTGTTAGATTCAAATAGTATTGGACTGTGAAAGAGAGATCGAATACCATTATTCCGATAGTCTTTTTTGTGTTTAAACAGGTCGTTTCGTGGCATTTATATTAAATGAATCATGGATTACTACTTATTTTTTTCATGAGAGAGTGGGACAGACAGACAGA
>NW_020868696.1:606805-614305 GCF_003789085.1 Penaeus vannamei
ATCATTATCACTGTTATCATCATCATCATTTTTATTATCATTATCATCATCGTCATCATCATCATCATCTCCACATTATTATTATTATTATTATTATTATCATTATCATTATTATTATTATTATTATTATTATTATTATTATTATTATTATTATTATTATTATCATTATAATCATTATTATTATCATTATTATTATTATTATCATTATATTATTTTATTATCATTATTATTATCATCATCATCATCGTTATTAATATCATTATCATCTCATGACATAACACTGTCGATCATAATCCAAGACGAAGAAGAGAGACAGAGACACGATGATAAAAATGGGAGAGGAAGGCAAAGCAAGAGACAATTAAACGATAAGAATAACTGACACAGAGACAGATATAGAAGGAACTGTAATATAACGTTGTATATTTTATCAATTTATAATACACAGGAAAAATAAAAGATATAAATGAAGACAAAGGAAAATATGATAATAGAGAACTGGAAAGTAAGAATGATACATAAACAGTTAAATAGGAAAATATAAAGTGATATGATATATATGCTTTATATTACCTAAAACACAAGACTATAACAAGGAAAATATGATTAAGATTGTTTGAACAAAATAGAATAGTAATAGCAATGGTAATAGTAGAAATATTACTAGTAGATGTGGTAGTAATGATAGTACTAATAATGATGATCATTATGATGGTTGTAATGATAATGATACTAATAATGATGATGACGATGATGATAATAATAATAATAATAATAATGATAATAATAATAATAATAATATATAATATTGATAATAATAATAATAATAATAATAATAATGAAATGTAGTAGTAGTAGTAGTAGTAGTAATGAAATAATAATAATAATAATAATAATGATGATGATGATGATGATAATAATAGTGATAGTAACAACAAGCAATAGTGGTAGTAGTAGTAATAATGATGATAATATTAGAATTAGTGTTAATGATAATAGCGATAATGGTGATAACAAAAGTAATGTAAATGATGATAATGATAGTGATAATAAGCATAATAACAATAATAAAAAATAGTAAAAATGACGATGACGATAGCAACAACAATGATAACGTCAATAATGATAATTAGCATAATGATAATAAAATGAGAACTACATAACAGCATCAGTAACCAATATTAACACTAGCAACAAGAGAACAATCAGGCCATAGAGCCCAAAATCCAGCGTGAAACAGACACAAATTAAACCACTTTGTGAAAATATTCCGAGAACAACTTGACTGCAAACCAGTTTCTCTTCGCCTCTCCAAACCTCTTTGGAAAACCATCCTTCTCGCCTCTAGGGGCTAGGCCTACACAGGGAAATGAGAATTGTAGGCTAATTAATTAATTGTGATGATAGGTTGAGGATGAAAGGGTAGTATTTTTTAGGGGGGACGTAATTTAGGATGGTTTGGGGAAAGATATGTTGGGTTTGGAGGCATAGGGGGTGTTGTACGTCTGGCACCGTTGCGTTGGTAATGCACAAGCAAAAACGGTTTTGTATTTCTTGCTTTCGTGCGTCCAGCGTGATGGTAAACAACGCCTTTCGTAAAAGCATAAGCTGATAAGAACCAGAAAGTTCAAGTGGCATCGCCAGTGACTTTCGGAATCGATGGGAAGATATAATTCAGATAAAGAGGAGAGCCAGTTTCTGGAACTCTGGAATGCTCGGCAGCCTGGCTCCTCCCCCCGCCCTCTGCCGCTGGCGCGCCGCCCTCTATCGCGGGTTGCTATTGGCGGCGCGCGAGGAAATGCCCATTCTGATTGGCTCCCGGGCACCGCCGGGCACCGCGCGCGAGGGGGAGGCATGCACTTGTCGAGTTGAGATCACCGACTCATCGGCCGCGCACTTGTCGCTTTCCCCGCGCCGAGAGAGGCTGCCCCGTGACGTCCACTCTCGCGTTCCCTCGTCGTCCCTCTCGACCATGAAGGCCCAGGCTGGCGAATCCGCAATGAGCTCCCTGCCCCCCATCAGGAGCGGGAAGGTCTCCAAGGCCCGCGAGGACGACCCGGAGGTCACCTTCTACCTGGACAAGCTGCGGCACCTCCTGCCGGCGGCCAACACCAGGAAGCCCCTGGAGAAGAAGCTCAACCGACTCGAGGTGATCTGGAACGTGATCCAGTACATCAGCGAGCTCCAGGAGGTGCTCCAGATGGACGTCCACGACCGCGAGATGGACCTGCTGGAGTACGAGACCAAGAGCATCACCCTGGCGGCGTGAGGGCTCCGGGAGGGAGCCCAGAAGGAGGAGGAGAAGGAGGAGGAGAAGAAGGAGCGAGTCACCAGCGCCAGCACGGTCGCTCCGGTGCGTAACCTTCCGCGCACCTGTCGCCCGCCCTGGCCGCCGCGGCAGGAAGAGAGAGGGGCTCCACGACCGCCCTGCGGCACGACCCTTCCGGGAAGACAAGTGCCTCGCGCGTGTCGTGTTGCGGGGAGCACGTCGTGGGGACGCGATCTCCCTACTATCTCTCTCTCTCTTTCTCGATGTCACTCCTGCAAGACAATCGACCCCTTGGACGCTGTGCGAGTCGACCTGGCGAGGTGCCGCCACCGGTCGCGGCTGTGGTAGTGTGGTGAACTCCGGCAAAGTTCCTATATCTGTGAAAACGCGAGACGATCCGGTGTTTCGTCCAGTGAAAGTGTTGCCAGACGCTTCGAAGGCGAGGCGGGAGTGGTGAGGGCCCGCTGTGGGAAGGGAGAGAAGTGGAAGGAAGAGAAATGGCTTCGCGCTTATTCGTGGATTATATCTTCGGGAGAGAGAGAGGAGGCGTCTTCGTCAGCGCAGAGGTGTTCCAGTCCAGCTTCGGCAGAGCATAACTACAGGTGAGTCCCAGGTGAAGATGTGGAAGACGACCTGGAGTAAATTTCGCTCTGGGAATGGATATGATAGATAGATAGATAGATAGATAGATAGATAGATAGATAGGTAGATAGATAGATAGATAGATAGATAGATAGATAGATAGACAGATAGATAGATAGATAGATAGATAGATAGATAAGTAGGTAGATAGATAGATAGATAGATAGATAATTAAATAAAGAGATAAATAGATAGATAGATAAATAAATAGATAGATAGATATCGATATAAGAATAAACACACCAGATACAGCACTTAGTGCCTTGTGAATTCTGTTAATTAAAAAAAAGTGAACGAATTGTAAAAGACATCTTATATACCTATTAAGAATTGCTTTTTTGCAAAAATTAAAATCACACAAACCAAAGTGAAAAAACCAGGAAATTTCAATATATTCATAACTGATGTTCGATTCGCCAAAATTCGCTTAGAATTAAAGATATTGGCAATCACTGCAAGATTCATAGACGACCTTACTCGAGATTGTGTAAGAAAATGTGTGAAAGATATAAGAATAAATGTGTAGACTTTACCGAATATGAACATTTTGCGATCACAAAAGCGTCTTTATATTGAAGTAAGAAAATACCAGAGTGGAATTTAGGTCTGGTATATGCCTGAATCTCTATCTATTTTTTATTAATCTTCGGTCTGTCTATATATTCATCTAACTATTTATCAGTCTGTCTATCTTTAGGCTCTTATGTTTATCTATTTATATCTAAGTCATCTTTATCTACCTATATCTATGTCATCTTTATCTACCTATATCTATTTCATATATGTCTATCTTATTTATTCCGTCTGTCTATATATTCATCTATTTATCACCGTCAGTATTTCATCTAGTTATCAGTCTGTCTATCTTTATGCTCATAACTTTATCAATTTATATCTATGTTATCTTTATCTGCATATATCTATTTCATATATATTTATCTATTCATCCCTCTATATCTATATCTTTATCTATTTCTATGGCTTACATGTTTATCTATATCTTTATCTATTTATATCGCTTACATGTTTATCTATTTATTTCTTAATACATCTATCTATCTGCGAGGTTATATGTCTTTTTATATAGGTCTGTAAATCTATCGCTCTCTCTATGTGCGTGCGTTCATCTGCAAATAGCCGAGAGAGTGTGGATATAAATGTATGTGTTTCCTAGTGTGAGTATGAGCGTGTGTAAGTACTCATGTATGACTGTCTGTGTGTATGTTATATTGTTCGTAATAATACACGCTAATGAGAAGAACAATAAGGATTTAGGATTATGTATGAGAACGGTTTTATCTTCTCCATGAAAACCATTTTTGAGCAATAATCTTTCAGACGTTTATATAAAAGGAAAAACAAATTCCTAACGCACAGAATAATCGCAATTCGATTCCCTTTGTTCCTTCGTCTATAGAAATAAACAGATGCAAACCGAATAGAATAATCGCATTCGATTCCCTTTGTTCCATAGTCTATAGAAATAAACAAATACAAAGTGCACAGAATAATCGCAATTTGATTCCCTTTGTTCCTTCGTCTATAGAAATAAACAAATGCAAAGCGCACAGAATAATCGCATTCGATTCCCTTTGTTCTTTCGTCTATAGAAAACAAAGTCAATCCATTTATTTTCAAGCAGTCGCCTCTCTTTCGACTTAAATGGCAAGAAAAGAGAACGCAAGCATGAATCATGTTGCAGCATTGCACATCGGTCGAGGAAATGAAGCTCTTAGGACCCATGCAGACACAGAGGGTCGTGGCGGGACTAAGAACGACCGCCCAACACCATTAGAGGAATATAAATGAGGCTTTATGTGTATTAAATATGTGGTCGGTTTTCCGTAAGCTCTGTGGTTTATCTCGGTATGCGTGGGAGAAATACCTGGTTTGTTTTTTTGGGCTTTTGATGTAGATTCTTCGGTATTTATTGGTGGAGGGTCTTTGAGAAAATGTACAATTTATAATTTATATAAATTTATAGAAAATTTATAAGTGAGAAACTTATAAACCCGAAGATGATTTACGAATCGGTATGCATCGCTCGTTTGGACTGCCGTACTTACATATTTATAAGTGACATAAGTAATCTACTCCGCTCATATCAGATTACGCTTAACACCCACTCTCCCCCCCACCCCCACAACACCCTTCCTCCCAGTTTTTTTTTCAGTCAGTGTAATCAGTTTTACAACAGGGTATGAGGGTATGAATAGCGTGGTAGTTTTTTTTTTTTTCTTTTTCTTTATGTATTACTGTTTTACTCTCCTGTTGCTCTTTGCAGATGCAGAAGGATCTCGAGACTAAGTAGCCTGAGCTGCCCGTGGGACATCCTACCCCCACCCCCCCAGCTCCCAATCCTACGTCCCCTCCTCCTCCTACCCGACCTCCTTCTCCTTCGGTTCCTCCCTCTCACCAACCCCTTCGCCCTGCCTAGGCACTCGTCCCTCTCCCCTCCTTCCTCCTCCTTCTTCTCCTCTCCTCCTCCTCCTACTCCTCCTTCTCCTACCTGTCCTCCCCCTCACCATCCCTTCCTCCTCCTCCTCCTCTTCCTCCTCCTCCTCCCTGTCCTCCCCCTCGCCATCCCCTTCCTCCTCCTCCTCCTCTATCTCCTCCATCTCCTCCTCATCCCTCTCTCCCACTCCATCCCCCCACCCCCACCCCCACCCCTCACGCCCGCGGCACAGATCAGCCTCCCGTGCTGGCGACAGGTGCAGCGGTGGGCGGGTGGCGGGTTGAGGGGAGGTGAGACAAGGCCAGTTACACTCGCTTTGTGGAGGAGGTCTTCCTGGTGCGGATGGCGTAGGAGAAAGAGGAGGAGGAGGATGGAGGATGGAGGAGGAGGAGGATGGAGGAAGGAGGAAAAAGAGAAAGAGGAGGAGGAGGACGAGGAGGAGGAGGATGGATTAGGAGGATGAGGAGAGTGGAGGAGGAGGAGGAGAAGAAGCTGGAAGGGAGGAAGACGAAGGTGAAGAAAGTGGAGGACGAGGAGAAGAAGAAGAAGGAATTGGAGGACGAGGTGGAGAGGAGAGGGAAGGAGGAAGAACAGGGACAAGAAGGAGAAGAAGGAATGGGAAGGAGGAAATAAAGAGAAGAAAGAGGCATAGAACAGAATACAGGAAGAGAGGAAAAGTGAAATGTGGGGACAGAAGAAGACCTAGAGAAGGGGACCATACAGAAGAAAATGGAATAGAAGAAGAAAGAGAAGGAGAAGGAGAAGGAGAAAGAGGAGAAGGAGAAGGAAGACACCGAACCAGCTACTGTCTTGAGATCGAACTGGAAGATCTTGAAGTGATAGAAGACGAAAAAAAAAACATTGTTGTTATTATCATTCTTATAATTATCTTATTTTCATCCTATCATCCCTATAATAATGATATGATAAATGATAATAATAACAATAATGATCAAAATGATAATAATGATCATAATGATAACAATAATGATAATGATAATAATAATGATTGTTATTATTTGACTTGTGATGAATAGATAGTGTTTCCTTTGAAAGAAAAAAACGAAGGAAAATTATTATTATTCGTTATCTATATCTCGGAAATAGTGAATAGAAAAAAACAGACGATAAAGAAGAAAAAGAGAAAAGAATAAGAAAGAAAGCGAAAGCAAGCCATTGATAAAGGCCAAGGAAAGGAAAGGAAAAGAAAAGAGAAAAACTGGACCGAAACAAAACAAAAAAAAACTAAATAAAATAAAAAAAATAAGAAAGAAAGCCATTGATAAAAGCCAAGGAAAGGAAAGGAAAAGAAAAAGAGAAAAACTGGATCGAAACAAAACACAAAAAAAACGAAAAAAAAAAAAAACGGAAAACGGAACGAACGCAGAACGAAATTACGGTGCTAAAGATTCGCAAACGGAAGGTGCTATACACGCCCATTAGGATTAATACGTTTCACTTTTTTTTATTTTTTATTCTTTTATTATTACTATTTTTTTTTTTACTTTTACCTATAATTATCCTGTTCTTTATGTCTAGTTTACCAACTTTTTTATTTTTATTATTAAATTATTTTATTTTTTATTTTTTTACTTTTACCTATAATTATCCTCTTCTTTATGTCTAGTTTACTAACTTTTTTTATTTTTATTATTATTATTACTATTTTTTTTTACTTTTACCTATAATTATCCTCTTCTTTATTATTTTTTATATTTTTATTTTTTTTATTTTTTACTTTTACCTATAATTATCCTCTTCTTTATGTCTAGTTTACTAACGCTGCCATCTCCTCCGCCTGTGGGTATTATTCCCTGTCACAAATAGTTTCATTCACGTTATTTCATCGAAAAAAAGAAAGAAATAAAGATAAAAAAAGTTCATTTACTCACAAGCTTTCGGTCTGTCGCTTAATAGGAACGACATAGTGCTTAGAAATGTCTTTTTCCTCCATAGGCCTACATGATGTAACTTTTTCCTCCATAGGCCTACGTAATGTAACTTTTTCCCCTCTGTAGGCCTACATAATGTGTCTTTTTCGTCTATAGGCCTACATAATGTGTCTTTCCTCTACAGGCCTATGTAATGTATTTCCTCTATAGGCCTATGTAATGTATTTCCTCTATAGGCCATA
>NW_020868696.1:626907-629407 GCF_003789085.1 Penaeus vannamei
ATGTATGTACATGCTATGGCTGTTGTGGACCGAAAAACGGATGGCATTGTGTCATGACCATCCCCTCGCCATTGGCTTGTCTGACAGACTGTTTTTCTCTAATAGTAGCGGCTTCATTTATATGGTAAAGATTTTAGGCAATAGCACCTACACTGATATCTTTATAAATTAAAGCAAAATAAAAGATTTTAGGTGTATTATCACATACACTTGCCAATCTTTTTTACCTGGTGGCATTGGGTTAAACTGGGATGGTTACGTTACTAAAGGCTATGATTGATCGACTTAGAACTTGAGCGGTGATTTGCAAGGTATATTTTCATCATTTAGCAGTGACTATGAGGCTGCTGTAGCTTAAACTGTTGTATCCTATTCTATTTCTTCTGCTTTATAAAATGGCTGTGTTCATTTCCCTCTATCCATACACGTCACTATAAATAACGTATACCTTCATATTTTACCTGGCAATTTCCCTGGTACCTTTCATGCCTTCCCCAGCTATCAGGGCCAAGAATGTCAGGGTTTGGGTGAATTCTGTGGCATAATTCTGACATATATGTGAACTAATGGGTGAGAGGAATCCATCAATGCCATGATCATTGCAATCAGTTATCCAAAGGTATTGCGAAAAATTGCCGCTATCATCGCTCACATTCTAAGTCCTACATTTTAACTACCTTGCCAAGTACAACACAATACTGACCGATTGACTCATTACTGTGATATCCGAAATAGTTCATGTGCTACAGCATGCTTGTCAAAATGATAAATGGCTAATTATCAGTGTCTGCTCTTAAACATTTATACTCTTAAAGTATTCTATCAATGTTATTATACTTCATTTACGTGTTTTAAGATTTATCTATACTCTTATTTAGAATTATCTGTTCAACATGCGTTTCACATTTTCATTCACCATCCATCAGGTTTGACAGCTGACTGGCGATTCAGTGACAGAACACCGGTGTTGTGCTAATTCTGGGTTATTTTTGTGGGGGCTGTCATACTGAATTTTCGAAGAATATTTTTTTAAATAATCCAAATTTTGAAGAAAAAAATCTGTAATCTAGTAGGCTTTTACAATCCAGTGACGTAATATTTCTGCCAAATACATAAAAATAGGCATGTTATGACTAAATCTCTGAACCCCCCCCTCCGCCTCCTGCTCTGATGTTTACTCGTCAAAATAATTTTTTAGATTTTTTCCAATTTATTTTGGTAATCTCTCGTAGCTAGCTGGCAATTCTGCATCTTGGATGAGCTGATAGCCATGACTAAGAGACAAGACAGGCAGTTACCATCCCATAGACGTACCCTAGATGTGCCCACATCACACACTAAGAGGACACTACTAATGATGTTATTCCTGTAACTAATAAACATGGTATGATAAGGGGGGACCAGGTACTAGCTACACTTCAGAATACCATGAGAATGCCATAGAATGCATCAAGATTGAAAATCTGATCATAATTAACAGACTTCGTCCTCGAGTGCGACATCCCCCTTAAGGCTTACACAGTGACAACGAAGAAGAATTAGACTTTAGTTACCATCCCAGTTTAATATTTGAGCCCATCAAGAGCTCCAAATGCTGAAATAAGTTATCAAAATCAAAGCAATCCAGTCAGTAGAAAAAAGCGAACTAAAGTTTAACGTTACCAGATTATAAAATTATTTAGTTTATTATTTTACAGTGTAAACGTACTTTATCTTGTAGTACATACCGAGGTGAAGAGAATATGTCCCGGGGAGTGTTGGTGGGCAGAGCCCCCCATCAACCCTCCCCTCAGGCAGTGCCCAAAGGGCACACCTAGGCATGGCAACTTAAATTGTTATATATGGCTGGTTTAATGGTCAATACATCTTTTGGGGGATTTCAAAAGTGTGAATTCCTATAGAATTTGCCAAAAGGTCGGTTGAGTTCCTGAAGAATTTTTGAATTTGACGCTTTAGTACGTAGAATGTCAAAGATAGCAGTTACATCCATAGTTTCATTGACCAATATTAAGCATTTTTTTGTCCTAGTTTTACAATTTTTTTTATCTTTATTCTTCTTATTTAAGCCTGTTTTACCCATAATTTCCCTGATATACTTCATGCCCTCCCCTGATATCAGGTCTAACAAATCACGATCGTTGATGGAGAAATGCTATTTGATCTCAAGGATTCATTCGCAAAAGAAACAACAGAATAAGTTAAAGACACCGACACGTGTAGAGAGAGAAAAAAAAGGACAGTGCTATCTTATAGAGCGGAAAAAATAGAGTGGGATAGAACATATTTTAAGCTGCAAAGCCTTATGGTCACCACTAAATGATGAAAATATAACACGCCTCTCAAATTCAAAGTCGATGAGCTTCTTATATAGAGCTAGAACACCGGTGAGAAATGTTGCGTTTCCAGTGTTGTGTTGATTCTGGGTTCTTTTTAAGACTTTTATAGTAGCATAGAAGAATAATTAGACTTTAGTAACCATTCCAGTTTTATATCTAGGCCC
>NW_020868696.1:636907-649407 GCF_003789085.1 Penaeus vannamei
TCAACAGAGCAAAGAAATTCAACAAGGAAGTTCCTATTGGTATGGCAGAAAAGCCCCGGATTGGTGTCCTGTGCATGCGTGGCAAAACAAACAAGACAGTTTCTTGACGCAAGATAATACCACTCTTAATTAGGTTTGGTTAAGTTGGGCTTATACTTTTTACGTGGAAATGATGTTTTGTGCACGTATGCGTATGTGTGCCATATGCCTAACTGCGAGAAATCAGATACAGTTGCCATACACCTAACCTCTGCCTTTCAAGAAATGGTTAATCTTTACTGTATAGACGCACTAAGTTAGGACAAATTGAATATGATTTTCTTGTAGAGGATAAAAAGTTCCCATCATCACAAATTGAATATGATTTTCTTGTAGAGGATAAAAAGTTCCCATCATCAGTGCAAGAAATAATCTCCAGACACAAACAGTAATGCCACAAATAGAGGTAAAAGATTGCGGAAAGCACCACTCTCAGGGCCGTACCATAAAAGTTTTGGGAAAGGGCAGGTGATCGCCTGGCGATGAATATTTGAAATCTTATTTGATATAAAACATAATTAATATGACATATTTACCTGCAAGTTCTATATAGGATTACACCATTATAATTTCACATCTTTGAAAAGGCAATAGTAGGGTCATCCATGTTCTTTAGACATATTTCAGTAAGGTGGAAAGGTAATTGCCATAAAACAGAATTTTGTTAGTGTGATAAAGGAAACAATATTATTATTTCATTGTTTATTGCTCTGAAGTTGCTGTGACACGTAAAAATTGTCAGCAATTGTCAGCTGCCACTTATCAAGAGCTGCACATAGGGTGGTACTAGTGATCCTGAAGAGAAAAGCTACATATTGGTTTTTACAAGCAAAGCTGTATTCAAGTAATTATAAGCTTTTGTATCAAAATAAAACCAATCATATTATTGTCCAAAAATTATAGATAGCCTAGATTACCTGGAAAGGGAATGAAATGCATTTTTGCAAAGTTATTGGGTATGCATTATAGATATACTAATTAGGATGATAAATTTCGTTCATATCAAGTAAATAAAAAATCTTTGTGAATTTTATTGATCTATTAAAACCGTCCTCGACAGTCCTGTGTTGTCAAGCGATCGCAAATCTTCAATACATGAGTTGCAAGACAGAGCTCTCCGATCTCTCTGGTGATCTATAATGAAATTTATAATTAGTCTAAGCCAAATCTAAATAAGGCTATAAATCCATCTTAAAACACTTAAATTAAGTATAAGGATATTAATAAAACACTTTAAGAGCATGAATGTGTAACATTATTCACTGATACGTAGCCAAATATTGTTTTGACAGGCTCATAGTAATACACAAAGTAGTTTGACAAAGAGAAAATGCGTTCATCTGTCTTGTGTTTTTCTTGCAAGGTAAACAAGCTGATGGACTTAGAATTTGAAAGGCAAGCACGTGTTATATTTTCGTCATTTAGCAGTCACTGTAAGGCCTCTGCATCTTATACCATATCCTATCCCACCCTATGTCTTCCGCTCTATAAGATGGCAGTGTCCACTTTGCTCTATCTATGCGTGTCGGTCTGTTCAACCTCAACCTTAATTAACGATAATGAATAGTAACAAATATTAGATTAGTAATTGAAATTAGGGAGGAATTGTATTTAGTAGCTCAGAGTATGTCTTTTATTGTAAAGAAGGAATATTTCTATAAATGTATAAGGTCTTCATATTGTTTAGCAGTTTTACTTACAGGATAAGCAGAAAAGTTTATTGATATCAATTATGTATGAAACCTTATCCTGGGTAATTGAAATTTAACTGTTAGTGGAGCAACATTTACAGTTTCCATGGTAAACTTCAAGATTATAGTTGAAATAACCTAAACTCTTGTTTCTTGAGTACTTTGATAGGTTTTTATTGGTAATATCAGTAATAATATCGTCATATAGATGACTGCTGGTTTATATATCTAATTAGCCTAACTAGGGGAACAGATTTCAAGGATGGTAAACAGTTAAGATGGGGTTTATTGCTATTATTGTACATTAACCTCAGGGGTCCAGGGAATATATGGTTGTATTATATAATTACTATGGGGGTATAAGTGGCATTACCTTGGATCTTTTCTTTGACATTCATGGGGATACAGTATATAGTAATAATGTATTGTATATAAGCTATGGGGTCCAGGGAGTGGTGTCCCATGGCAAGGGGCTAGGTGGTGAGTATTCCTGTGGATTTTACTGTAAGATATGGTGGATACCCATGGACTTTTTTTAAACCAGGTGGGTATAAGTTGAAGAGACAGATAGAGGGAAATGGACACCACCACCTTGTAGAGCGGAGGAAAGAGAGTGGGATAGAACATAGTTTAATGGGACCGTCCCAGATGAGGGGGGCGTACAGGGGGTCAAATTGAGTTAGCTAGTGTATAGTATAGGTACATGGATGAGGAAACTACCAAATGAGTATTAAAGCCCCACTATGGCTCGTTGTCTTGCAGCCGACACAAGACATGCTTAGCACCTGGGCAGGTGCGTCACTAATGAGCGCCCAGGTACACCAATGTGGACCTTTGCTTGTTGCAATCGCGCATATGGTATTTGATAATGACATTGTGCATAGATATGAGTTTGTGAATGTTCAAGGAGCACTTTTATACCAATATCAGAAAAAATGTATGTCAGTGATTTATGACGAAGTATTTTGTGAAATATATCTAAAAATATATGTTTTGTGTCCTTTTACATATGAAATGTACTTCGAGTAAGACTCACTGGTTATATGTTTTAGTTTACGAAGTAATCTGTATGTCTATCATATACGAAGCACTAATGTTTGAAAATAGCCTTATAAGTAAGGATTGAAATATTTCCGTTACATTTCGCTCAACGGTCGGTACATCACAGCATGGGTAAATATGATTTGATTTGAAATTAGTAGTGACCGTTGTAAAGACGAATTCAATATGAAAGTTACCTAGATGTCGGATTTTTAAACTTTGGATGTATAAGCAAGATACAGATTATTTCACATAGAAGATGATAGTACTCAGTAATACCTGCTCTGAAATAAAAACTATATGGAATTTTGAGCTCGTTTGTGTGTGCAGTCTTTGTCTAGAGTTGAAAAGGCTATCACTCCTGTTTTGTGCGTTCCCGATAAAAACTATTGTGTTTAGACGTTACCATAGGTCTTAAGTACCATAAATTCGCAAATATCCCACCACACCTAGGCTTCTGCCTGATTTTATGTACTTCTTAGTAAAGATAATGGGTGCAAATGGCTAATCACCAACTCTACACTCATACCCCTTTGCAATCTGTTGATATTGACAATTATGGAAGAAGATAGTTTGAGAGGGAAAACTAAAGTATTTTATTCCTTTAGATATGAAAGTCGTTGTAGGCCTACTAAATAAGGATGATTCATTTTTTTAACTTTATGTGCGTGTGTTCACATACATGAGATCATCCTTGAAAATAATAAACACTCGATGACCCTTTTTTTTTGTTTTAATCTGGTTTACACTAGTTGTTTCTATGATTTAATGCATTTATTAAACCTTTCAAACAACAACATGTGTTTTTATATCAAATATAATACCCTGTATCTCCGTTATTTGTTTACATTACCTTCGGTACATCATCACGCTCGTGATTTTCATGTAGTACAAATGCAGTTTGTTGCTTTTGCTAGAGCCTCAGAGCCCTAAGGCCATGTAAATTGCTGATTTCTCACTTCATTTTGCCAGCCACCAGGTTGATAGCTCACCGGCACACTCATTTCAAGGTAGACCGCTGGTAAGAAATGTTGCGTTTCCAGTTTGGGTTGATTCTGGGTTATTCCTATGACTATGCAGTGGCAAAGAAGTTAAAATAGATGATCCCAGTTTAATATCTGGGCCTATCAAGAGCTCCAAATGCAGAAGCACTCCTGATGGTAGAAAAAAATGCACGAAAGTTTGACGTTTCCAGATATAAAGGTATTTGGTGCCCGAAAGGCACACCTAGTCACAACAACTTAAATTGTTATATTAGGCTGATTTATTAGTCAATATGTTTTTTGAGGGTGGAACATGTGGATTCCAGCAGAGTTTTTGAAATTCCATAATTTCCCAAATATACTTCATGCCCTCCTCTGCTAATGGGACTAACAAATCAAGATCGTTGATGGAGAAGTACTCAAACGCCTGAACGATTCATTCGCAGAAGAAACAACACCAAGAATAAATGAAATCATTGGGTTTCCTGCAGAAAAACATCAATTTTTTTCAACTTACCCTTAGGGTTTCATGGGCCATTTTTTTATATTTATTTTTTATTTTGTTCTACAGTTCATTCTATTTTCTATTATTTTTTGCTGCAATTTCCCAGATGAATTCCATGAATTTCCCTACTATTGGAAATTCAATTTCAGTTCAAGATTGTTAGCTGTAATTTGTTATTGCACAGATCAGTATTGCTATATATTTGCTGTATACCTGTAATTCTCAAAGAATATCATATTTTTATCAGAAAAGTAGGTGTGATGGTCTTAGAAATTATTTAATATTAAATGGAAAAGTGTAAGTGACATTTCTGTTATTACATATTTTTGTACATGTTTATTTTTACAGAGTGAAAAAGGCCTTAGCAGAGGTAAGGCTTGAAGCCTTTTAATTTGAAGATTGTACAGCTTTCACATCTTGATATACAAGATGTATTTGTACAACCTGACTCTACAGCGTGCATCAGGCATCACCCATGCCGTGCATGGGAATTTTTCTGGAACACGCACACAGGAATTAGTGGTTTCTCGTGGAAGATCATTGGAACTTTTGAGACCTGATCCAAATACTGGGAAGGTGAGAAGTTGTTGTTTATGGAAATATTTACTTGCTGTGTATTACTATTTTGTCTGTTTCAAATATAGATAATTATTGTTTAATGATTATGTGGCACTGTTTCTAAATATTGTGTATTCAATATTCTTGTCATATAAAAAGATTTGAAACTAGTCAAAGAAATTTTATCTTATAGTTTCTGGATTTTTGACAGGTACACACCATTTTAACAACAGACATATTTGGTGTTATTCGTTCACTGATGGCATTCAGATTGACTGGTGGAAATAAAGGTATGTTTATCAATTAGGTGATTTACATGTTAAATCTAAGGGATACATTTCTGTCTAAAATACTCATTTGACTTTCTTCATTTTGCTTTATGGAAGGTAGTATTCAAAGTTGGGTCTTTTATCAAAAATGTAATTTAGAAATATTTGTCTTTCAAATAACATCTTTATTTGGAACTTTTTTTATTTAGAAATACCATGTTGATTTGAATCATCATACACTTCTTTTGTATCTTAGTTAAGAAGAATACCAAACCTTGGTTATTCAGTTTAGTTAATTCAGAAAAGCAGTGGGAAGAGGGCTGTGCTTAGGCAGACCAAGACATGAGCCCATGAATGTCTGGTGACCATTTGATTGTGAGATGATCCTTGATTAGCTGTAAGAGATCAAAGGTAGTTGAAGTACATTTATTTACTTATATTAAAAGCTTTGATTAAATTCAGATAATGAAATATGAAGCATACCACTTCTCATAATTTCAGATTATGTTGTGGTGGGATCTGACTCTGGCAGAAATCACCATTCTAAGAATATAGTCAGGCTAAAAAACCAGTTTGAGCGATCCACATGGAGACATTTTGGTAAAAGTGGTTGCAGACGCATTGTTCCTGGCCAGTATCTTGCCATTGATCCAAAGGGCAGGGCAGTAATGATTGGTAAGTTGGATGATATATGTGTGAATATGATTATTGACATATAATTAGTTTTCTTCATGTGTCTAGTGTAGATTGTCTTTACGTGAGTCTGGACAAAATTAATTTTATCCAAGCATGTTATTTAATATTCCTCCCAACAAATTCAAGATTCTACTATGCAGATTTGATGGGGAGGTTAACCCACTTACAATGGCCGTCACACATATGAGACACCTGGAAAAATAAATATTACCGGGCATTTCGCCAGTACAACGCTAGATCAGAGCTTGCGCTCTGATTTTGTTGCCTATGGCGGATGGTGGGTGGGCAGATTCCCAGACTTGCCTGTGCGCTGTTTTGAAGCCACCCAGAAAATATTATTTTCAGCTTGGAAATGTACTTTCGTTAGTCGGTTAATGTAGTGGTCCAATATTAATAGGTAATGGGTTTGCCATTACATTTTATTTTTGATGCTTCAGGTGCTGTTGAAAAGCAGAAGTTAGTGTACATTCTCAACCGTGATGCAGCAGCAAGACTGACAATCTCCTCTCCATTGGAAGCACACAAGAGCAACACACTTGTATATCACATGGTAGGAGTGGATGTTGGTTTTGAAAATCCACTCTTTGCCTGTCTGGAGATTGATTATGAGGTTAGTCTGACATCATTGGCCATATATCTTCACTTCAAGTGTAAATAGGAGTTGTCTGTAATAAGATATCTCTGAATGATTTATTGTTCTAAAAAAATATATAATAAGATTTACATAATGTTAACAGGAAGCAGACACTGACCCTACAGGAGAGGCTGTACACAGGACTCAGCAAACTCTAACATTTTATGAACTGGATCTGGGACTCAACCATGTGGTTCGGAAGTACCATGAGCCCCTTGAAGAACATGCAAACTTCCTCATATCAGTGCCAGGTATATAGCTGTAATAGACCTCTGAAATCTCTGCTAGTATTTTTATGACATTTAAAGTACTATCTTTTAGTAACAATATACCTTTTGATGTCTTAAAACTTAATTGTTTTATTGAAAATTTGTTCTTAATTTGATTTTTTTCAGGTGGAAATGACGGACCTTCTGGTGTTTTAGTTTGTTCAGAAAACTACTTAACCTATAAGAATCTGGGAGATCAACCTGACATCAGATGTCCTATTCCTAGGAGAAGAGTGAGTTTCATTTATTTTTTCTTTTTGTATAGATATGCTAAGGAAAGGGTCAAGGACAGCTCAGGATTTATTACAAGTAATTGATTCAGTTTTTCATTTCAAGACTTATTTACACGAGATAATTTCCAATCTAAAATCTAATGTTCGATTGATATTTCCAGAATGATCTTGATGATCCAGAGCGAGGAATGATCTTCATTTGCGCAGCCACTCACAAGACCAGGTCAATGTTCTTCTTCCTGGCTCAGACGGAGCAAGGAGACATCTTCAAGGTGGGTGTCAGTGAAATTTATACCAGGTATAAAATATGAATGAACAATGATTTTTGAAGGATATTTTATTTTAGCATTACATTTTCATGTAACCAAGCCATGTTCTTGATTTGTACGTGATTTTTTTCTTTCTAGATAACATTGGAAACAGATGAAGATGTTGTGACAGAGATCAAGTTGAAGTATTTTGACACAGTGCCACCCGCAACAGCAATGTGTGTCCTCAAGACTGGGTTTCTCTTTGTTGCCTCAGAATTTGGAAATCACTACTTGTACCAGGTCAGTATTTACATCTGTTATATGATTGTCATAATATCAGTGAACAATGTTCTGTAACCTATTGGCATAGTTGCTGCACCAAAGTATGTATGCCATGTATCAGTTGTACTTGTAATTGTTGTCCTTAGTCTTTCTATCCATTCTCTTGATTCATAATGTTGACTGTTCACAGATTGCTCATTTGGGTGATGATGATGATGAACCAGAGTTCAGTTCAGCTATGCCACTTGAAGAAGGAGATACATTTTTCTATGCACCACGACAGTTGCAAAACCTTGTGCTCGTTGATGAACTTGACTCACTTTCTCCTATTATGGCATGCCAAATTGCTGATTTAGGTGAGATTTGATAAAGGTTAAACTGGTTGGTTGTTGTTCTTAAAAAAAGAAAGAAAGAAAAAAATAATAGATAGATAAAAAGTCTAGTATTACTTGGTTTTGCTATTTATCCACAGCAAATGAAGATACACCACAGTTGTATACTGTTTGTGGTAGGGGCCCAAGGTCATCTCTTCGTGTACTTCGTCATGGTCTTGAAGTGAGTGAGATGGCTGTGTCAGAGTTGCCCGGTAACCCCACAGCTGTATGGACTGTCAGGAAGCGAACTGAAGGTAAGTAACAAAGAGTACAGGGTGTTTACCCTCATCTCTTTTTGCAGAATGAATCACGGAAGATGCAACAGATAGTAAAAACAACTCAAGGAGTGACCGTTCACCATTGTGGCACTAGTCAGGGGAAGTTACTCTTGGTAGGGACAGAAATTCCCCGCCTTTGTATGTAAAGATGGTTATTTAGAGAACATTGTTTTTATATTGTCATATATGCATGTTGTTTTAGTAATAATGAAGATGAAGGTAGTGCAACTTGACTTTCTTGTGGTAAAGAATAACTAATTTTTGTATTTGCCCTATGGAAGGTAGGCATAAAGAGAGAATTGGAAATGTAGGTAAAGAAGAGGTCAGAACTGTGTAGACAGTGTCAAATTTTTCAGTAAAATGAACTTTGCTATATCATTCCATACTGCACATACTAAATTCAAATTTTATGTAATTTAGTGTTTTTATATATATTTTTTTCTTCCATGTGGAAATTTAAGAAACACTTACTTTACAATGAATTGGACTATTATGCGTGGATTAACATAGAATTGCTTGTTTGTTTAAGCAGAAAGATGTGATACATTAACCCCTTGGATCTGGTAGCTTCAAGACAGTCACATGGACAAAAATATAGGCTTATGTGAACAACCGCTCTGCTGGATGTGTGGCTTATAGGCCTGGCTTATGTGAACGGCCACTCTGCGGTGTGCAACTTGTAGGCCAGGCTCACATGAACAATTGTGTGTGGTGACAAGACTCTTTGCATTCCCTACAATGTTGTTTTCTCTATGCATAAAGAAGGGTTTGTACGGGTCCTGCAGAATCATGGAAATTAGCATTTCCAGACCTGGATGGAATGTAATGGAATTTTGTTTTCAAGGCTGGTAAATCATGGAAATTTGGTTTCTTTTAAAAAAATAAGTTAGACACTTTTTTTTTCTCTCTCTCTCTCAATTTATATTCTGAGTATTCAGAAAGAAATAAAAATGAACTTGAAAAATTACGTAGCCTAAATTGATACATGCTGATCCATCATAGGCAATTATTCACATAAAGTGAACAAGTCATTGCTGAAACTTTTGATGTTTGTCAACACCAAATTAGGTTTACAGTCATTGTACATGTTGTAATGGGATATATGTATCGTGAATATGCTTCAAAGGATCAAAGGAAAGAAAAAATTCATGGAAAAATGCCAACACCTCTAGAGAGTCCAGGAAAAGTCATAGAATTTTGATACCAAAGAAGTGTACGAATCCTGATAAGTTTTTTTTTAGCTTTTTTGCCATTTGCCAATGTCCATATTTGTCATTTGATTTGCCTTTTCCAGGTGGTGATAGACACTTTTCCTTGCACAGACTCCTTATCATCCTTGTAGGTAGTTTATAATTTAGTTCAAGAAAAGAATGTTATTTGTGTCATTTTTTTCATAATCAATTTTCTGTAAGACAACCTGCGCCACTGGTTACAGCGCCTAGGAATAGGATGCTGAGCATGGAAATGGCATTCTCTCTGGAGCTGGCACTTTTCCAGTCATGGTGCACGGACACTATATTCCACACTCGTTTATCAATGGGAATAATTTAATAGCCCCTTTCCAAATGCCAAATGAGTCTAATCACCCTCCAAGAGGTTTGAGCACTTGTGGAGAGTCTTTTTCATCACCCCAGCCATTAGCTGACATGCTCATGGCAAGTTTGTGTCACCTGGCCCACAGCCACATTTTCCATTGATGGCATGTTCACGTCACTCACCCCTTTAATCAAATATTTTCATGTCATGTTGGCCACATCATCCGGAACAAAGGGGTTAAAAACACATTTTATTCATTGTTTTCATTATGTGTAGTGGTGACACATCTGGCTGAAGGTTTAATAACAAGAAGAACAGTCTTGGATAGTTCTAATGAAAAGGTTGTTTGATGCTTATCAAACAGCCTTTTTTCTCTTTTCAGGCTGAAGGAGAGATGGCAGTCTGAACAGGTAATACAGATAAAGGGACTGACTGACTGAGAAGTTGTTATCTGTATTGTAACTTCTTAATTTATTTTACAATTTTGAAAATGCAAGAAGCAGCACAAGAGTGTACTATCCAATACTTTTCCAAGAAAAAAAGGGGGGGGATTATATTCACTAGTGAAAATTTGACTGCACAGACAGCATGATATATGTTTCTATGTTGCCCAAGATTGTACAGTATTCATCTTAACCAAAATAAAAGGGAGATGAGATGGGTGAAGGGAAAGGGATGCAGGGAAGAAGGATCTGATAGCAATGGTTAGTTGCTGTTGTTATTAGTTTTACTATTGTTGTTGTTAGCATTATTATTGTCTCTCTCTCTCTCTCTCTCTCCTTTCTCTCTCTCTCTCTCTCTCCTCTCTCTCTCTCTCTCCTCTCTCTCTCTCTCTCTCTCTCTCTCTCTCTCTCTCTCTCTCTCTCTCTCTCTCTCTCCTTCCTCTCTCTCCTCTCTCTCCTCCTCTTCTCCTCTCTCTCCTTCTCTCTCCTCTCTCTCCTCTCTCACCTCTCCTCTCCTCTCTCTCCCTCCTCCCTCTCTGTCTCTCCCATTCTATTCTTTTGAATTACTAAAAATTTACAAACAGAGTTAAGGTGGAAAATACTGTTATTTGGCACAGAAGAGTTGATTTGTCTTGTTCTTATATCATTTATTTTTCATTATCATTGTTGAACTTTAAAAGAAATTAAACCCTTGTAAATTAAAGATACATATAAAACACCCCCCCAATCATGAGAAGGCTTAAAGCCTCCTTTTAGCCTCACATAGCATCTAAAGAATTGTTTATGCTGTAGACAAGAGGATAGAAAATGATGAAATTTTGGTTCCTTCTAATTTTTCCCTTGAGCTGCTAACTTAGTATATACCCTGAAGTATGGTTTTGTATGGTGCCAGGGGCTCTTGTAGTGATTTGGCCAGTTTGAGAACAGTGATTTTAAGTCCTTAATATATCTTCAGTAATAATTGATAAACTAGTTGAGTTAACTGAGCATACTGCGAATCATACAAAGATAGTTTAGAATGTTTTCTTGGTTGTATGATTTTCTCTTTTGCCAACAATACACTATTCAATTAATTTTCTGTTTTTCTGTTTTTTAATAACACATGTTACATATATATTTTGAGTTTTTTACTTATTTTTCAAATTTTTAACTATCCATCTCGTACATGCCCTTTTATGTTGAAATGCTCTTCACAACAGAAATACCAGTTTGAAATCAAAACTAAGTTGAAGAGGTTGGATAGTGCTGACTATTAGAGTGAGCCCAAACTGAAATGTTATTATTATTATTATTTATACTTCAATTTTTTAACAAAAGTACTTCATACTTGGTATTTATGCAGTTTTAATAGTGGCTTTCCTTGTGGAGGCGATGTTGGAAGACAAGGTCATCACAGAGGTGCTATTGTACTGTTCTGGTGGAGACGTTTAGGAGAAGTTGTGGGTACATCCTATCGAGTTCCTTTACAGTTCTCTGTCCACTCAAACTTGGAGAATCTTCATTGGTTCTCTTGAAGCAGATGCATAGCCTCCCAGACCTTTTTTTGCGGAGTGGTGGACCTTCATCATGTCACTCGTTGGTTATCCTAGTCCAGTACTGCACTCTACAGAGTGCCATGCTGGTAATGATAGTGATAACCCCATCCCATTATACTTCCCCCCCCCCTCAAGTTTCAGGGAAACCATGGCAGAAATCTGTTCCTTTGTAAGCTCTGTGCTGCCTCCCATATCTCCATAAAAAACTAAATAAGGAGCAATAGTCAGGCTTATAAACTATGTGGGGCAACACAAAAGACAAACTGAATTCACCACCTGTGAATGTGCGCAAGTTACATTATCTTGTTCAAACAAGCGGCAGCTGATTAAGCTCTACTCTACCTCCCTGGCTGACGCCAACACTTTGGTCAAAAGAGTTATATGGGGTGCTTGATAAATTGCCAAAAATCTTAGTGCAGGAATTTTGCGCCAAGACGCTGACAATACATAGTACAAGAAATTTAGGTAAACTACTGCATTATTGATGGTTGACAATTCTAATATTTTAGTGGAGTAAATAGAAATCACAGATCAGATTTTATGAAAACTATTCTCATATTTGAATTTTCTTTATGGTTTAGGATGCAGGCATAAAGATAATTTGTGCAAATTCATTTTCTGACAATGTAAACTCAATCTTATAGGTTTGCTCTTGTTCTTTGGCCTCAAATTGCATCTGAGTTACCAGGTAGTTGTTGGTCTTTGGTTTGGTTAAAAAATCTTTACAAAAATGTATTGTTCATATGTTTTAGGAAGGAAAACAACTTTCTTCTCTTCATTATTATTATTATTATTTATTTATTTTATTTTTTATTTTTTCCATAATGCATATACATTTGCATGATTATCTTTTCAGATCTTTATGATTCGTACATCATTGTAT
>NW_020868696.1:651032-653532 GCF_003789085.1 Penaeus vannamei
TGAACCCCCAAATACAATCCAGTGACGTAATATTTCTGCCAAATACATAAAAATAGGCATGTTATGACTAAATCTCTGAACCCCCCCCTCCGCCTCCTGCTCTGATGTTTACTCGTCAAAATAATTTTTTAGATTTTTTTCCAATTTATTTTGGTAATCTCTCGTAGCTAGCTGGCAATTCTGCATCTTGGATGAGCTGATAGCCATGACTAAGAGACAAGACAGGCAGTTACCATCCCATAGACGTACCCTAGATGTGCCCACATCACACACTAAGAGGACACTACTAATGATGTTATTCCTGTAACTAATAAACATGGTATGATAAGGGGGGGGGGACCAGGTACTAGCTACACTTCAGAATACCATGAGAATGCCATAGAATGCATCAAGATTGAAAATCTGATCATAATTAACAGACTTCGTCCTCGAGTGCGACATCCCCCTTAAGGCTTACACAGTGACAACGAAGAAGAATTAGACTTTAGTTACCATCCCAGTTTAATATTTGAGCCCATCAAGAGCTCCAAATGCTGAAATAAGTTATCAAAATCAAAGCAATCCAGTCAGTAGAAAAAAGCGAACTAAAGTTTAACGTTACCAGATATAAAATTATTTAGTTTATTATTTTACAGTGTAAACGTACTTTATCTTGTAGTACATACCGAGGTGAAGAGAATATGTCCCGGGGAGTGTTGGTGGGCAGAGCCCCCCATCAACCCTCCCCTCAGGCAGTGCCCAAAGGGCACACCTAGGCATGGCAACTTAAATTGTTATATATGGCTGGTTTAATGGTCAATACATCTTTTGGGGGATTTCAAAAGTGTGAATTCCTATAGAATTTGCCAAAAGGTCGGTTGAGTTCCTGAAGAATTTTTGAATTTTGACGCTTTAGTACGTAGAATGTCAAAGATAGCAGTTACATCCATAGTTTCATTGACCAATATTAAGCATTTTTTTGTCCTAGTTTTACAATTTTTTTTATCTTTATTCTTCTTATTTAAGCCTGTTTTACCCATAATTTCCCTGATATACTTCATGCCCTCCCCTGATATCAGGTCTAACAAATCACGATCGTTGATGGAGAAATGCTATTTGATCTCAAGGATTCATTCGCAAAAGAAACAACAGAATAAGTTAAAGACACCGACACGTGTAGAGAGAGAAAAAAAAGGACAGTGCTATCTTATAGAGCGGAAAAAATAGAGTGGGATAGAACATATTTTAAGCTGCAAAGCCTTATGGTCACCACTAAATGATGAAAATATAACACGCCTCTCAAATTCAAAGTCGATGAGCTTCTTATATAGAGCTAGAACACCGGTGAGAAATGTTGCGTTTCCAGTGTTGTGTTGATTCTGGGTTCTTTTTAAGACTTTTATAGTAGCATAGAAGAATAATTAGACTTTAGTAACCATTCCAGTTTTATATCTAGGCCCATCAAAAGCTCCAAATGACGAAAAAGGTGATTAAAATCGAAGCAATCCCGACGGTACAAAGAAGCAACGAAAGTTTGATGTTTCCAGATATAAAGGTATTTGGTTTATCATTTTACTGTGTGAATGCAGCTCTATCTTGCCGTGCGTACCAAGGTGGAGAGAATGTGTCCCGGGGGTTGTTGGGGGAATTGCCCCCATCAACACTCCCCTCGGGCAGTGCCCAAAGGGCACGCCTAGTCACAGCAATTTAAATTGATATATTAGGTTGGTTTATTGGTCAATACGTTTTTTTTTGGGGGGGGTTGGAACGTGTAAATTCCTGTAGAGTTTTGCTGAAAAGTGGGTTGGGTTCCCATGGAGTTTTTGGTTTCTGGTGCGTCAGTCTGTAGAATTTCAAAGATGGCAGTTACATCAGTAAAGTTTCATTGGCTGATTTTAAGCATTTTTAGTGCTAGTTTTACACATTTTTTATCTTTATTCTTCTTATTTAAGCTTGTTTTTCCTAATAATTACCCGGATATACTTCATGCCCTCCCCTGCTAACGGGACTATCAAATCAAGATCATCAATTGAGAAATGGTACTCGACCTCCTGAACGACTCATTCGCTGAAGAAACAACGCCGAAAATCAATGAAATCATTGGATTTCCTGCAAAAAAAAACATCAATTTTTTTTTACAGTCTCTGGGAGGGTGCGTCGCTCTCTGTAACAATTACCGAAACAACACTAAGACTCAAGGAAATCATTGCATTTCCTGCAGAAAAACATCATTTTTTTTCAATTTAGTCTCTGGGAGGGTGCATTGCTATCGGTGACAATTACTGCTATTAAAAGCATGCTCCTATATTTACTAATATTCAATATGTCTAAAATGCAGGAATTGCTTCATCAACAATAAATAATGTAAAATCAAAAACAAGCATAAACAAAACCTGCTCAGCTTGATAGGAAACTACAGGGTAAAAAGACAAAAATCAACTAGTGTGCACATGACTCATGACTATCTCTTCATCATGAGTGAGAATAAAGAATTCATCGACTGCGCTGCAGGTGAACTGAA
>NW_020868696.1:658532-669180 GCF_003789085.1 Penaeus vannamei
CGGTAATAGCTAAAGTCTATATTTTTTATCGCTAATCATCTGAAATTGAGTAATATAATTTCACTGTGTGTTTGTAACAACTTATACCAGACTTTTTGAGCAGTGTAATTAGGCAATAATCATATGAAATCTACTCTGGAGTACATGACAGATGCTGGAAAGTTGTGGACGCCGCTGATGCTGTAGCGTTCAGTTGCCAGTGTTTGTAATTGTTTATAAATTTAAGGGTACGAACTACAACGTTTACGCATTCGTCCAGAACCAAACATGTCATTTACGTAAATATCAAAAGC
The DNA here is from genome assembly GCF_003789085.1 of Penaeus vannamei. Taxonomy (NCBI): domain Eukaryota; kingdom Metazoa; phylum Arthropoda; class Malacostraca; order Decapoda; family Penaeidae; genus Penaeus; species Penaeus vannamei. Next base: position 658,826 of record NW_020868696.1, read on the forward strand.
CTGTGCAGTGACAGCAACGGTCAAGCAGAAGGTATATGATTCGAACATATGAATAATATGTTGGGTTTAGGCAAAAAGTATATCCTCTATATTCATGCAGGAAAGAGCTTCAGCATAGTTGCTCTTTTAGCAATAAAGCTAATCTATCCTTCTATATTCATGCAGGAAAGAACGACATCTCAGTCACATACATAGTACCTGATTATCCTGATCCGTGCAAAGAAGACCACTGCAGAGGAGATGCCGAATGCCCACTAACTTATGGAATTAAATCCTACGCGACGCATGCAACGGGCGTAACAAATCGAACTGATAGTATTAAATTACGGCGTTTTAAAGGAGAGCCAGAGGTTTCATAAGCTACTAGTATGTTTTTAGTTCTTTAGCCGGACGCGCTGTCCGGTTCACAATTTGGAAGCCAACAAGCACGTAGTGTTGATAGCGACTGACAGGTTCTGATTGGAAACCTCTCAAACCTTTTTCCTTCAAAGAAAGACCTCTTCCACGCACAGATGAAAGGAGATAGAAAAAGACATAAATGAACAAGGATAACAATTACAAGAGTACAGAATATCGTAAATAAAGTATCAAAACGGCGAAGCAATAATGGAAGAGAAGAAAAGAAATTCAGTAGTTGTTTCAATGTAAACCAAAACCCCATATATTGAGATGGCTGAAAATTTCCAATATGATGCTGTGTCCAGAACATTGTGATTGTATTCTGCATGCATCACAGGACCAATATTCCCCAGGACTGCGGCGTCACTTCCGATATGCCAGGACATAGAGATGAGACCTACATTGCAGATTCCTTTGCCGCTGAAACTCCCCTACGTCCTCACAAAATAATCCGGTGGAACCTTTAGTGTATAGTCATAAAAAAAGACAGCAGTACAGCGTTTTGACGGAACACCTCCACAGAATCTCTTGTAGGGAATGCCTACATGCTTCACTGGTAGGCAGCGGTACTCAAAATAGGAGATCGATCGGAAACTCGAACATCCTTGATCCATGAACTATATGGAAATAATAGGGAACGAAGAGTGGTGGCTAGAGATATGTGCTGAAATTTACTGCAGCCAACAAAGCTTCTTGGGGAAGGGCACATCCTGTGGAATCCATTTAAACATTATAGCCTAGTGAGGCTGAAAAACTCTTCCCAACCTGTAGCGTGGCACAAAGCTCCCACCCCCTCCGGATCGACAGACGGAGAGAGAAGAGCAGAGAAGGGAAGACTAGAGATGATTGAAGGAAAGGACGGAAGGGGAGCGGGAAGCGCTGAATCCGATCAAAGCCACATTTTTTCCTAGCCAGTTGGCACTGCCCCCAAATAGACTTCCCACACTGAAATAATAGCCAGTGAGACATGTCGGGGGAACTAGCGACCAATAGGTTTGTTATTTAAAGAAGTGAATATACCGAGGTGGAAAAAACGCGGAAAGGTAACAAGACCGAATAGACAATGAAATAACATTACGTAGGCCATACACAAAATACGATCGAAAATCGAATGGCAGGAAGTGGGTCGTATGAACGAGATGGTAAACATGCAAAATAATGCTGCGTTTATGGAGGAAGAGATTTAAGGAGAATAAAGAGGTGAGAAAAAGAGAATAAAGGATAAGGGAGTGGGTGAATATTATTTGTAATATAAGATAGAAAGAGTGAGAACGATATGAATATAAAGTGATTTATTTCTGTGCTATAATTAGATGTCGTGATAATCGAGGATATATCAAAAATTATTTCAATGGTGAATGGTAAGCGGTGGCCTGGGAAAGTGGCACATGTGTGTTGAAGGGAACAAAGCGCAGGCAGTTGAACACGTAAATAGTACTCTCTGAAATGTAAAGGGCAGTTGCTCCTTCCACCATATTATATTTCTCAATATACTTATGTGATATTTGCGGTAACACATCAAGATATTCCTCTCTATTAGTCGCCCTATAGTTTATCTTGTGAGCCAGGAAATATGTCATGAAATACCCTGGGAAGGCAAAACAATGTACAGAGAACAGATCAACAGGAGCAAGAAATTCAACAAAAAGGAAAGTTCACTATTGGGACAGGGCTGTAAGGAAAGGTGCCAGCCTATAGGCAGGAAAAAGCCGCCGGAAAAATGATTGCAAAGGTGTTCGCTGTGCGTGCATGGGGCGTAAGCAAACCCAAAACAAGGAGAAGTAAAAACTTTGACGCGGAAGAGTAAAAGGAATACCACTCTTAAGTTAAGGATTATGGTTAAGTCTGTGGCTGGAGTCCAGGACCCAAATATACTTTGTATACGTGGAACTGAGTGTTGTTTTTGTGCAACGTATGCGTAGTACGTGTGGGCCATTTATGGCGTCCCGGATAACTGCGAGAAATCAGATACAGTTGCCATCTAAAAAGTGATACCAGCCTAACCTCCTGCCATTACAAAGAAATGGATTAATCCTTTCATGGTTATAGACTCACTTAATTAGGACGAAATTGAATATGATTTACTATGTAGATTGGATAAAATATAGTTGACGCAAATCTATTCCCTCAAATTGGTTAGGAGTAAAAATGAATTTTACATAAATAGAATAAAGAAGAAGAAGATAAAAAAGTATACACCTATCCATCAGGTGCAAAGAAATATACTCCAGACAACAAACGGAAAAGTAATGCCACAAAATAGAAAAAAGGAAAATGAATTGCGGAAAGCAAACCACTCTCAGGCAGGCAGTGAGGCGCGAAATAAAATATAAATAGGAAGAAGAAAGGGGCATTGAAGTAGATCGGCACATGAAAGCGTTATGAAAGTATTTTAATACATCTATTATTTGTGGATAAAACATAGGAGGTGTAAAAATATAGACACAATTATTTAAACCTAGTCCAAGTTCTATATAATAGGATATTACAAAACCATTATAATTCCACATCTTGAATAAGGCAATAGTAGGGTCATTCTTCCATAGTTCCTCTTAGACATATTTCTGAGATGAATTAAGCGTTGGAAAGAGTAATTGCCAATAAAACAGAATTATTGTTAGTGTGATAAAAAAGGGACCAACAATTATTATTATTTCATGTTTCTATGCTCTGAAGTTTGCTTTAAAAGCAGATAGATTGGTGTGACCGTTCTAAAAAATGCAGCAATTTGTCAGCTTAGCCACCTTATCAGAGCTGCATCATTTATTTTAGTGGGGAATAGAATTACTAGGTGATCTTGAAGAGAAAAGCTTTACATATTGGTTTTTTACAAGCTCAAAGCTGTAATATTTCAGTAATTATTATGCTTTTGATTAAATAATCAAAAAATAAAAACCAATCAGTATTATGTGTCCAAAACCTTATATAGATAGCCCCCCAAATAGACTTACCCTGAAAAGGATAATGAAATGCATTTTTGCAAGTTATTGGTATGGCCATTATAGAATGTATACTAATAGGCATGATAAATTTCGTTCATATTCAAGTAAATAAAAAAAATCTATCTTTGGTGAATTATTTAACTTATCTATAAAAAAACCGCTCCTCGGACAGTCCTGGTTGTCTAAGCAGAATCGTATTTATCTTTCGAATACATTGAGTTGCAAGACAGAAGGCTCTCCGATTCTCTCTGCGTGATCCTATATTTGAAATTATAATTAAGTCTAAGCCAAATCTTAAATAAGGCTATAAATCCATCGATTAAAACACTTAAATTAAGTATTTTAAGGATATTTAATAAACAACCATTTTAAGAGCATGAATGTGTAACATTATTCACTGATACGTAGCCAAATATTGTTTTGACAGGCTCATAGTAATACACAAAGTAGTTTGACAAAGAGAAAATGCGTTCATCTGTCTTGTGTTTTTTTTGCAAGGTAAAGCTGAAGACCCATGGACGATTTTAGATTGAAAGGCAAGCACGTGTTATATTTTCGTCATTTGCAGTCACTGTAAGGGCCTCTGCATCTTATACCATATCCTATCCCAGCCCTATGTCTTTCCGCTCTATAAGATGGCAGTGTCCACTTTGCTCTATCTATGCGTGTCGGTCTGTTCAACCTCAACCTTAATTAACGATAATGAATAGTAACAAATATTAGATTAGTAATTGAAATTAGGGAGGAATTGTATTTAGTAGCTCAGAGTATGTCTTTTATTGTAAAGAAGGAATATTTCTATAAATGTATAAGGTCTTCATATTGTTTAGCAGTTTTACTTACAGGATAAGCAGAAAAGTTTATTGATATCAATTATGTATTAAATATGTTTAGCCCGGGTGTTTACTACGAGGATAAGCAGAAAAGTTTAATTAGAAATAATCATTTAATTATGTGATTGAAACCTTATCCTGTCCCCCAGTAAATAAGGCTTCCGGGCGGTAATCTGAAAAAATTTAAATTTTAAGTTATGGATGGTAAAAGCAATAAAAACACATTTACAGTTCTTCCGATTGTTCCCCCTCAAAAACTTACAAGATTATTAGATTGAAAGAACCTAAACTCTTGATTTCATATGAGTAACTTTGATAAAAGAAGGTTTTTATTGGGGTTAATATCAGTCAACATCCATCATCGTCATATAGAATGATACTTGTGGTTTATATATTCTATCTAATTAGCCCTAACTAAGGGACAGATTTCACTCAAGGGCCAATTTGGTAAACATGAAGATCGGGGTTTATGTTGCTATTATTGTTACACTTAACCTCAGGTGTCCAACGTGCGGAAATATTATGGTTGTATATACTATAATACATAAGGGGGTATAAGTGGCATTCCACAATACCTCTGGAAATCTTTTTCCTTTGACATTTCCATTGCGGACGAATACAATGTATCTATTCCAGTAATAATGTATTTGTATATTAGCTGTGGCGTCCAGGAGTGCGATTGAAACTCTCCCATGTCCCATGGCAAGGGGCTTAGGTGCGTGGAGTTTCCTGTGGATTTTTTTACTGTAAGATTTATGGTGGATACCCATGGATTTTTTTAAACCAGGTGGGAATTAAGTTTTGAAGAGGACAGATAGAGCGGAAATGAGACCCCACACCTTCTTATTAGAAGCGGATACCCGGGAAAGAGAGTGCGGATAGAACATAAAACAGTTTAATGGGGACCGTCCCAGGATGAGGGGGCGTTACACGAGGAGATCAAATTGCTAGATAAGCTTGATTATAGTAATAGGGTTACATTCTGATGGATGAAAGGAAGACTACCCAAATGAGTTATAAGGCTCCCACTATGGCGGTTCGTTGTCTTGTGTCAGCCTGACACAAAGACCTCATGGCTTAGCACCTCGGGCAAGGGGTCTCTTCTGCTGTCCACTAATGAAAATTTCTGCGCAAATAGATTCGTTACAACACAATGTGGACCTTTGCTTGTTTGCAATCAGCTCCGCATTATGGTATTGACAATGACAAATTGACTAGTCACTAATAGATTATTGAGTTTAGAGTGAATGTTTCATGGAGCCCAATTTCTTTTAAGTGACACTGGGAACCCCGGACCCTATACCCTACTATCAAAGGAATCCACAATGTCGGTGGATGGTCAACAACGGTATTACCTTTATGACGATATTGTGAGTATTTGTGAAATAGTCATCTTTAAATAACAATTATAATGTTTGTGTCCTTTAAAATTATATACAATAATGATTTTAAGGATGCTTTTACTCCTCCGATAAGACTCACTGGTTATAATTTTTAGTTTTTACGAAGTAACCTGGTATGTCTATCATATACGACAGTTAACTACATGTTTGAAAATAGCCTCTATACAGTAGTTAAGGAGTTTAAGATTGAACCAAAATGAATCATCCTTCCGTTACCATTTCGCTTCAACGGTCCGGGTACATCACAGCGTTTTTTAATGTAATTGGTAATATATTTGATTTGATTTGAAATTAGTTAGGACCCGTATGTAAAGACGAATTTCAATATGAAAATGTTACCCGTTAAGATTGTTCGGAATTTTTAATTAAACTTTTGGATGTATAAGCAAGATACACGCATTTATTTCACATAGAAGATTTGATAATAGGTACATCAGTAAATACCTGCTCTGTCTGAAAATAAAAAACTATATGGAAATTTTTGAGCTCGTTTGTGTGTGCCAGTCTTGTTTGTTCTAGAGTTGAAAAGGGCTATGCCCACTCCTGTTTTGTGCGCTTCCACCGATAAAAATTAACAAATACTGTGTGTTTAGACGTTATACCATCAGGTCTTGAGCTACCATAAAATTACGCAAAAACATCGGCAACAACCACACCTAGGGCTTCAAATGCACTTTAATACGAAAATTTTTACTTGTATTCTTTTTTAGTATAAAATAAAATGGGATTCAAAAAAATGCCGCTAATCATTTTCAATCTCCTACACTCATACCCCTTGCGAATTGTTTGACTATTTGGACAATAGTTATGGAATGACGATTTAGTATTTGAGCACTGTGGGAAAACTAATAAAGTAATTTATATTCCGTTTAGATATGAAAAGTCGTTATGTTAGTTCCTACTAAATAAGGGATGATTATTCATTTTTTAAACTTATTGTGCGTAGTTAGGTTTGTGTCAAATTTTACATGAGATTCATCTCTGAATTAACATAAACACTTCGATGACTCCTTTTTTTATGTTTATTTTAATCTTGTGGTATTTTACACTATCGTATTGTTTTCTATTGATATTTAATGCATTTATTTAAACCTTTCACAACAACAACATTTTGTTTCTTATATCAAATATAATACCCTGGTTATTCTCTCCAGTATACCTAATCAGTTTACATTTACGCTTCGAAGGACATACATCTTTTTAACGCTCAGTGATATTTATTAGATTTCCCAGGGTATGATCAATGTCACGCCCTACCAAATTATGGGCGGGTTTCGTTGCTTTTTCGCTTAGAAGTCCTTCCTCAGAGCCCCCTACCATAAAAGCGCCAATCGCCCTATTATATAGCATTAGAAATTTCTCACATATACATTTTTATAGACCAAAGACACCAGAGTTGAATAGTTAAAAAACCTCCACCGGCAACACACTCATTTCAAGGTACACTTATAGGAAACCGCTCGTAAGAAATGTTGCGAATTTTTTTATCCAGTTGCCCTAAGGTATGATAGTCTGGGATTGTTATTCCTCTAAAGGTCGCCTAAGATGGTGCGTATTTTTCTCTTTGTTTGGCATATGTGTTGTTTTTATATTTTGTTTTTATTTTGTTTTTTATATACGGGTTTTTAATTCTATCCCCATTATCAAGGAGCTTCACAATAAATGCAGAAAGCACTTACCTGATTTTGGGTCGTTCATTTGTTAAAAGAATTAAGTGTAAAAAAAAATGCCATTAAATTTTGTAATACGATAGATGTTTGTGTGAGCGTTCCAGATTATAATTAAGGATTTAGTGCTTGCTCTACTGAATAATATAGGCTTACAACCTTAGTCCAGCGAGAGACATTATTACTTAATTGGTCCCATTAATTGGTATACATTTCATATAAATAGGTCCGTGTAACGAGTTGATTGTTAATTTAGTTCAACTATCGTAGTTTCTTGAGGCGGTGGAACATGTGGATTTCCAGCAGATGAGTTTTTTGATAATATTCTATAATTTCCAAATATACTTCTTAATTGGTTCTCCTCGTCCTCTTATGCTATTGAAATTTTGGGAAAGTGATCACTCTAGGCTATCTCTCTCTCAAATGGTGTCAATCTTTTGTTTGTATTGTTGATTGATATTGGTGATTCTTTATATGAATACTCTCAAACGTCATAAATTGTAATTTTTATTTAGTTTATTTCTAATTACAATTTTTTTATAATTCATTCATTAATTTGATTAAATGGAACTGCTGAAACGACTTCTATATCGCGGAGAAGATGATATTAAATCCCCCAACACCCAAAAGTAACCAATATAGACTGATAAAATCATCGAGGTTTTACCTTTCCATATACAGAGAAAATCATCAATATTTTTGTCTTCATAGGTCTATACCCTATTATATCAGTGTTCTTTAATGAGGCCAATTTTTTTTTTTATAGAGTTTATTTATTATTTTTGTATTCTTACTAGTGTTCATGCTTATTTTTCTATCATTATTCGGTTCATTTTTTTGGCTATGTCACATTTTCTCAACAGCAATAACATTGAATCCATATATTGAATTTCTACCTACTATTTGGTGAGAAATCTCAACAAATATTTAAAAATTTTTCTCCGAAAAACTTCAAGCATTTTTGTTAGAATTTTTCGCTTAAATTTGTTAGGGAGGTTTCATTCAGTTTTTATCTCAGAAGTTATTCCGCTATATATTTGACCTCCAAATGTAATATCTATTACCTGTTTAAATAATTCTCATCTCTTTACATAATCATACTTTATTGTTCTTTATCGCCTAGAAAAAAAGACTTTGCGTGTATGGTTCTTAGAAAAACACTTTAAATATTTAATATTAGAGGTGGGCAGTGAAAAAGGTTAAGTATGTGATTGATACATTTTCATGTTTTATATTTGTATCATAAATTTTCTGACCAATTTACGTTAATCTATAATTTTTACCATTCAATGCTGCAATACCAGGCCCAATTGGGATCTTAGCAGAGGTTAAATGCTGAAGCCTTTCTTCCTACATTTGAATAGATCTTTGTACAGCCCTTCTTTACATTCTCGACCTAATAAACTATAAAGATGTTATTTATGTGTAATTCATTCTAACTCATGACTACTCTTTATCATTAATCCTTTACAAGCTGCATCGCCAATCAATTCAATCACTTTGACTTGCCCTAAATTTCACCCTCAGTATTCGTCGATTTCAGTTTCGCATATATGGGTTTTAATTATTTTTTCTACCTGTTTGAATCCAAACTCACAAGGAAGATGATTGAGTTGGTTTCTCGAAATAGGTTAAGATGAAGCATTAACAATAATAATGATAGCTTGTTATGGAAGAGCACTATAACCAAATACTGGAAGTGAGAAGTTTTGAGTGTTTATGGAAATATTTACTTGCTGTGTATTACTATTTTGTCTGTTTCAAATATAGATAATTATTGTTTAATGATTATGTGGCACTGTTTCTAAATATTGTGTATTCAATATTCTTGTCATATAAAAAGATTTGAAACTAGTCAAAGAAATTTTATCTTATAGTTTCTGGATTTTTGACAGGTACACACCATTTTAACAACAGACATATTTGGTGTTATTCGTTCACTGATGGCATTCAGATTGACTGGTGGAAATAAAGGTATGTTTATCAATTAGGTGATTTACATGTTAAATCTAAGGGATACATTTCTGTCTAAAATACTCATTTGACTTTCTTCATTTTGCTTTATGGAAGGTAGTATTCAAAGTTGGGTCTTTTATCAAAAATGTAATTTAGAAATATTTGTCTTTCAAATAACATCTTTATTTGGAACTTTTTTTATTTAGAAATACCATGTTGATTTGAATCATCATACACTTCTTTTGTATCTTAGTTAAGAAGAATACCAAACCTTGGTTATTCAGTTTAGTTAATTCAGAAAAGCAGTGGGAAGAGGGCTGTGCTTAGGCAGACCAAGACATGAGCCCATGAATGTCTGGTGACCATTTGATTGTGAGATGATCCCTTGATTAGCTGTAAGAGATCAAAGGTAGTTGAGTACATTTATTTACTTATATTAAAAGCTTTGATTAAATTCAGATAATGAAATATGAAGCATACCACTTCTCATAATTTCAGATTATGTTGTGGTGGGATCTGACTCTGGCAGAATCACCATTCTAGAATATAGTCAGGCTAAAAACCAGTTTGAGCGCATCCACATGGAGACATTTGGTAAAAGTGGTTGCAGACGCATTGTTCCTGGCCAGTATCTTGCCATTGATCCAAAGGGCAGGGCAGTAATGATTGGTAAGTTGGATGATATATGTGTGAATATGATTATTGACATATAATTAGTTTTCTTCATGTGTCTAGTGTAGATTGTCTTTACGTGAGTCTGGACAAAATTAATTTTATCCAAGCATGTTATTTAATATTCCTCCCAACAAATTCAAGATTCTACTATGCAGATTTGATGGGGAGGTTAACCCACTTACAATGGCCGTCACACATATGAGACACCTGGAAAAATAAATATTACCGGGCATTTCGCCAGTACAACGCTAGATCAGAGCTTGCGCTCTGATTTTGTTGCCTATGGCGGATGGTGGGTGGGCAGATTCCCAGACTTGCCTGTGCGCTGTTTTGAAGCCACCCAGAAAATATTATTTTCAGCTTGGAAATGTACTTTCGTTAGTCGGTTAATGTAGTGGTCCAATATTAATAGGTAATGGGTTTGCCATTACATTTTATTTTTGATGCTTCAGGTGCTGTTGAAAAGCAGAAGTTAGTGTA
>NW_020868696.1:679280-681780 GCF_003789085.1 Penaeus vannamei
AGGGATCTACTCTGCTTTTTTTGTTCTAACACGTGTTAATAAGCTTCCATCTTTTTACGGGTGTGCGTGCATGCTTGTATCGGATTTCGTTAAAACACTTCCAGGTATGATGATGAAGTGAATGAGACGTGAAGAATGTCTGGGATGAATCATGAGGCGCTGCATGCATTCATTAGCGGAAAACTTTAGACACTTGATGCACTATTATGGTAAAACCGCAGGCAAGGGCGTGGCAATCTGGCATCTCGGGACAGGCGAAACAAAACGCTTTTCCCCGCTCCGAGGGCGACAGACACTGAGCAAACCGGTTTCTGGCCACTCTCCCTCGGCCTCTGCGCTGCCGGCACCCCCGCCTGCACCGTACCTGAGAAGCTCCATCGTCCAGGAGGCGGAAATGAGCGAGACGAGGCTGCCGGACCTCTGCCATTTCTAAGCATTATCGCGCAGCCGCTCTGCCCGTGTGCTCCGTCCACTTCCTCGGGAAGCGTTTGGTCAGTTTTGCGTCAGTCGTTCGGTCATTTCGATCAATAGGGCTTGTGATTCTGATGTTATTCATTGTTTTATGACGTTTTCATCTTCACTGCGACTGTTGGTATTTGAAATCGAAATTGTCCTGCGAATTCGCAAAGCTGGCACCTTCCTGCGCGCGGTCGACTGCGCACCCGATGCCACAGGCTGCGGTTCTCATTAGTCGTCACGGAAGTATTTTTCGCTAATAAACTACGGTAGCAGTTTATGTAACGCCTCGTAAATACCGAAAATGTTATTTACCATCGATGTGATTCCGTGTTGAACTTTCAAAATGAGAACTGAATACTGAAAATCAACGAGATAAACTCCCGAAAATAGGCGTGTTGCAAACTCGGCAGGTAGTAAGGACGCTGCCCACAGGTGTTCTCACAGGTATACTGAAAGTGTGTAAACAAAGTATTGAGAACCAAGGGTATCTCGTGCTATTCACAACGTTTTGGTGGTAAGGAGTAATTTTTGGTTGTCGATATGAGTTACCATTATCCGGAATTGTAAAGGAAAAAGTAATGGTTTAGAAAAGGGAGCATTACACCCATTAGCATTTGCAGAAATATCTGACGGACACGAGGGTCGTGTGATGGCCTCTGAGGGACAATGATGAAAAAAAGAGTGAACTGTATCACTGAACATTAGCCATCCCCTCATCCGTGATAGGAAACCCATATGTTGGCTCTCGCATCCGATTTCTTTCTTATTGTGTCCAAAACCGAGTGAAAAATAAGCCACAGTACCAAAACTTACCGATTCCTGTCGCTGAAACGCATAGGCCTACCTTCAAGACTTCACAGCAGAACAGGGAAGTCCGTGTGCAGTGAATTCGAGGCAGATCCGGCGATGCAAGTGTGTGAGATCCGGCGACAGAGAGGCAGCGTGAAAGTGTGAGGTGAACTGTAGCGAGTGTGATGAAGTCTCCAGTCGCCACACTCGGCTGAGCAAGAGAGCAGAAGACGGTCGCTGTGCGTATACGGGGATTCAAAAGGATATCTATTCTCCTTGGATGTATCGTGTGGTGTTGTAGTGCACATTTATTTCTGGCGTGATCTGCGAAATAAGGTGGAGCTTTATATTATTTTTTCTTTAGTAGGAAGTTGGGGACGAGAAGGAATATCGTGGGTTTGTGGCTTCGTGCAGAGAGGGTTTGGCTAGACAGGATGTGGTGGCTCGTCCCTTGTGTAATTTTTGTATTTTCCTATTTTGTTTTCAAATTCTTTTGTCTTCCTATAGTTGTCTAAGGCTTCTCCTCTTTTTGAAGCAAACGGATTTCATACAGTTTTGATTTTGAAAATAGTAGGATAAATGAGAATTAATTTGAATATACTTTTTGATCCGGAAGGGAGTAAAGGAAAGGAAGATTGCCTATCCTACACAGAAAAATAAGAAAATGATATAATGGTAGAATAATTGCACTGCGAGAACAGGCAGAGGTCGGTACACAAAGGTAGTTTGAAAGTAAAACCACCGTAGGCCAAACGAGGAAATGCTTCCCAAATGCTGACCTTCAGCATAGCCCGCACCACGTACTTGCCCTGTAACCGCTGCCTTACAGGTTATTTAAGGAAGAGATTTGATTGTTGATTGTTGACTGGGTTGTTGGATGCCAGTCACGTTCTGTTGTACATTGTGCCGCCCCTACAGCGCCCTCTGCGGGAAAATCGGAAATATGAAGTATGAATATTTAAAGACATGCCCCAGGCTATGAACCTTGTTTTCGGTCTCCGCTCGAATTTGAGAACGGACTGGCGCCCACCCGCCTACGCACGCAGAGGGTGGGGGAGGGAGAGAGAAAGAGGAGAGAGGGAAAGGGAGAGGGAAATAGATGGAGGGAGGGAGAGATGGAGAGAGGGGGAGATGGAGGGAGGGAGATGTGGAGGGAGGGAGAACGGACCCACCGCCTACGCACGCAGAGGGTGGGGGAGGGAGAGAGGAGGAGAGAGGGAAAGGAGAGGGAATAGATGGAGGGTGGGAGAGA
>NW_020868696.1:684280-686780 GCF_003789085.1 Penaeus vannamei
GGGGTTATTTGGGTGCGCAGTTGAGCCGCGTATGCAGGCAAGGTCAGCCTCTCGCGTGGACGAACACTTCAGTGGTCTGCCATTCTGGGATTTGCCATCCGTGACGTCATTGGCAACGGGTCCTTTGAAAGCTGCCGGCGGTGGCTTCGGTTGGGCGACGCTTCGGCAAAATGAATCACGGCACTTGAGGTTTATTGAGGTTGATGATCGTGTTGACAACGGCGGGGTTCTACCTCTCGGTCTCTCGCTCTCGCTCTTTCCCTCTCTCGTGCCTTGTATCTTCCCTCCCTGTGTCTGTCTCGCTTTCTCTCTCTACTTCTCCTTGTTCTGTTCTTTTTTTTCTGTCTTTCTTCTCTCTCTCTCTCTCCCTTCTCCCTCTCTCTCCCTCCCTTTCTCCCTCTTCCATCCCACCTCTCTCCTCTCCCCTCCCTCTCCTCTCCCCCTCCCTCCCTCTCTCCCTCCCCCTCTCCCCCCTCCCCCCTACCTTCCCTCCCTCCCTCTCCCTTCTCTCTCCCTCCTCTTCCCTCCTCCCTTTCTCAAAGCGTCAAACAGCCTCAGGCGTCGATGCTCCCCGTCGCCAGAGCCCCTCACAGTTATTACTCTCTCTCTCTCTCTCTCTCTCTCTCTCTCTCTCTCTCTCTCTCTCCTCTCTCTCTCTCTCTCTCTCTCTCTCTCTCTCTCTCTCTCTCTCTCTCTCTCTCTCTCTCTCTCATTCTCGCTGAAAGGCGCCTGATGAAGAATGGTAATTGGGGTGGAAACAGCTGTAGCGGTGGTGACGCATGTGATAATCTGTTTGACTTCTCTCACTTTATCGTTTTGCTCAAGTTAAGATGAACGACGAGAGTGAAAAAAGATGAGAATAAGAGGAACGCCGAGAGTGAAAAAAATGAGAATAAGAGGAACGCCGAGAGTGTGAGAATGATGAAAAAGATTAAGAGGAAACGCCGAGAGTGAAAAAAAAGATGAGAATAAGAGGAACGCCGAGAGTGAAAAAAGATGAGAATAAGAGGAACGCCGAGAGTGAAAAAAGATGAGAATAAGAGGAACGCCGAGAGTGAAAAAAAGATGAGAATAAGAGGAACGCCGAGAGTGAAAAAAGATGAGAATAAGAGGAACGACGAGAGTGAAAAAAATGAAATAAGGAACGCCGAGAGTGAGATGAGAATAGAGGAACGCGAGAGTGAAAAAAAAGAGAATAAGAGGAACGCCGAGAGTGAAAAAAGATGAGAATAAGAGGAACGCCGAGAGTGAAAAAAAAATGAGAATAAGAGGAACCCGAGAGTGAAAAAAGATGAGAATAAGAGGAACGCCGAGAGTGAAAAAAAAGATGAGAATAAGAGGAACGCCGAGAGTGAAAAAAGATGAGAATAAGAGGAACGCCGAGAGTGAAAAAAGATGAGAATAAGAGGAACGCCGAGAGTGAAAAAAAAATGAGAATAAGAGGAACGACGAGAGTGAAAAATGAGAATAAGAGGAACGCCGAGAGTGAAAAAAAAGAGAATAAGAGGAACGACGAGAGTGAAAAAAATGAGAATAAGAGGAACGCCGAGAGTGAAAAAAGATGAGAATAAGAGGAACGCCGCAGATGATGAGAATAAGAGGAACGCCGAGAGTGAAAAAAAAGAGAAAATAAGAGGAACGACAACGCGAGAGGAAAAAAAAGAGAATAAGAGGAACGCGAGGAGTGAAAAAAAATGAGAATAAGAGGAACGCCGAGAGTGAGAGAATAAGAGGAACGCGAGAGTGAAAAAAGATGAGAATAAGAGGAAGCCGAGAGTGAAAAAAGATGAGAATAAGAGGAACGCCGAGAGTGAAAAAAAGATGAGAATAAGAGGAACGCCGAGAGTGAAAAAAAGATGAGAATAAGAGGAACGCGAGAGTGAAAAAAAAGATGAGAATAAGAGGAACGCCGAGAGTGAAAAAAAGATGAGAATAAGAGGAACGCCGAGAGTGAAAAAAAAGATGAGAAATAAGAGGAACGCCGAGAGTGAAAAAAGATGAAATAAGAGGAACGCCGAGAGTGAAAAAAGAAGAATAAGAGGAACGCCAGAGTGAAAAAAGATGAGAATAAGAGGAACGCCGAGAGTTGAAAAAAAAGTTAAGAGGAACGCCGAGAGTGAAAAAAAGAAGATAAGAAAAGAGTGGATGAGAATAAGAGGAACGCCCGAGAGGGAAAAAAAGAGGAGAATAAGAGGAACGCCGAGAGTGAAAAAAAGATGAGAATAAGAGGAACGCCGAGAGTGAAAAAAGATGAGAATAAGAGGAACGCCGAGAGTGAAAAAGATGAGAATAAGAGGAACGCCGAGAGTGAAAAAGATGAGAATAAGAGGAAGAGAGAGTGAGGAAGAGGAAAGATGAGATGAGAATAAGAGGAACGCCGAGAGTGAAAAAAAGAGGAGAATAAGAGGAACGCCGAGAGATGAAAAAAGATGAGAATAAGAGGAACGCCGAGAGTGAAAAAAAGAGGAGAAAAGAGAACGCCGAGAGTGAAAAAAGATGA
>NW_020868696.1:699280-701780 GCF_003789085.1 Penaeus vannamei
GGGGGGTTGTGTAGGTGTTTGGTTGGGGGGTTTGGGGTTGGGGGGGTTGTGTAGGTTGTTTTAAGGGGGTTGGGGGTTGTGTAGGTTGTTTTAGGGGTTTGGGGTTTGGGGGGGTTTGTGGTTAGTTGTTTAAGGAGGGTTGGGGGTTGGGGTTGGGGGTTGTGTAGGTTGTTTTAAGGGGGTTGGGGGGTTGTGTAGGTTGTTTTAAGGGGGTTTGGGGCTTGGGGTTGGGGTTAGGGGGGTTGTGTAGGTTGTTTTAAGGGGGTTTGGGGGGTTGGTTGTGTAGGTTGTTTTAAGGGTTTGGGGGTTGGGGTTGTGTAGGTTGTTTTTAAGGGGGTTTGGGGGCTTGGGGTTGGGGTTGGGGGGTTTTGTAGGTTGTTTTAAGGGGGTTGGGGGGGTTGTGTAGGTTTTAAGGGGTTGGGGGTTTGGAGGGAGATTTTAGGGGGTGCTGTTAGGGGGATGTGAGTGTGTGTTGCGTGTGAAGTGCGAGGGGAAGATGGGATGAGAAAAATAAACAAGTTGTTACACACACACACACACACACACACACACAAACAAACAAACAAAAAACAAACAAACACATACACATACACATACACAACACACACACACACACACACACACACACACAGTAGGAGGAAGATCAGCCAGAGGAGCGCGGGGGGGGGGGGAGCACAGAGGTGGAAGGCGACTGCCCAAGCAGCAGGGCGACAGAAGGAGTAAACGGAAACTGAATCCCTTAAATGTTGGCCAAAGTATTATGGATGAGATCCTTAAAAAAAAATCTTCTTGAATGACAAAATTTACTTCAGGACAAAATCAAACTTTCTAAATGCCCAAATCCTAAGTTTTTTTTTCAATATAATGAATTGGAGACAAAGCATTCTTGATCTTTTTTTAGCAATGAATGTTTTTTTAAAGATATGATAATAGTACCTGCTGCTTGTGAAACACTTTAAATAAATATCCGAAAATTAATCTTTAATGTGAATTTTAGAAAGAAGGTGAAAGTAGTTTGTTGAGTTTGATAAATAGTGAATCACTTTAACAAATGCACTTTAACTGTCATGGAGAGCATTCAAGTTACCATTTTTATTTTTTACAAAGTCACAAACAGAAATACCAACTTCACAGCAAGTTCACCGAACCTTTATAGATATATATATATATAATTCAATCAAAGTTACATACAGAAATACCCAACTTCACAGCTTTCTCAGTGATACAATATACAGTGATAACATTACTCTAGTGATGCTCAGTAAGGAGACGAAATAAGGAGACTATCTGTTATTCTACACTAGCACCTGCAGCAGGAGCGCTATAGGCTTGCAGACCACGTGGCTTGGTCGTCCAGCTTGCCCTTTGAGGGAAGCCACCTTGACCAGGCCGGGACTTGAGGGAGAACCGAGAACCAAGTAAATGTCTCACTTAAACGGAGATGCTTTTGCTCAATGCCTGGGGACGTTGGGACTTTTTTTTTCTTTTTTTTCTGAAGCATGTATAGTGAAAGAGGATGGCTGCTCGTGTGCTAAAAGAATTGCCCCGTTGATAAAGGATTGTTTGGATTCTGAACGATGGGTGTAAGCTTGGAATGCTCTGAACATTTCGTCAAGAGAAGAGAAACTAATGGCAAACGTAAATAAAATTTTGAATCATGCATGCATTCGCAATCGAGACAGAAAATACTGTTCTCCCGTGCTTTGCCTTTTTATTCAGTTCTCTTGCAATTTACTGATGTTTTGGCCAACAACAAACGAAATAATTAATCCTATAGATGCCACTTTGTCTAAAGTTGTAAGAGCAAAGGCGTTTAAACTTAACTCCATTTCATTCAGCTGCCAAGGTAAGTATCGCCTGTGAAGCTGATATAGAAGATACTATAGATATAATATATATATATATATATATATATATATATATATATATATATATATACTATATATACATATATATACATACATACATATATATATATATATATATATATATATATATATATATATATATATATATATATATATATATATATATATATATATATATATATATATATATATATATATATATATATATATATATTCGGAAAGAATATATATTTGTAGTTGAGGTTAGATGGTACAAACATGACAAACATGCACAAACATCTTTTTTTCTGTCTGGTGGTTCTAAATCCAGCTCTCCTTCGTGATAACGTATGCTGATGTTATGTCCTTGAAATGTGGGATTCCCATTAGGCCTCACTTTGACTATCTCTTTCTCGCATTGTTATCATGTTTTCATATGTTAATCTGTGTAGCTTGTTTTCCCGGGGGCGTGAACATTGGTAAGTCCCAAGGAGTTGAGCCCCCCCCCCAAGGAAAAAAGAAAACGTTATTCTTATCTTTTCTTCTTCTTGTCTTCTTTTAGGCCAAGTTAGGATCCCGAACGTTGTACTGATCTCTTCGTCATCGAAAATTCCCGCTCCCTCTTTCAGATCCGCAAGCAGGTCCCCCTCCAA
>NW_020868696.1:734280-751780 GCF_003789085.1 Penaeus vannamei
GAAACTCGTCAGCTGATCTGACACATTTTATTTCAAGAATTTTGGACAATATATGGAGTATAGTAATAGGGCGATAATTATTCACATCGTCTATATCCCCCGCCTTGAAAATTGGTGTTTCCAAAGCGACGGAAAGACATCAGTGACCAGAGAGGTGTTAATAATGACCGTCAATTAGTGTGCAGTTGCGGGTAGACTCTCTCTGATAAAGCGCAAAGCAATGCCGTCTGCTTCTACAGCATTTGTTTCGTGAAGGTGTTTTATTTCTGAGATTGTTTCTACGTCCACTGAGTGTAGTCTGAAAAGAATAGTTGTGAGCCTTGCCCGATCTGTGCTTTGTTGTAATATAGAAGCAGTTGTTTGTTCATAAGTTAGTTTTCCAATTTTTGAAAAGAAGTCATTAAAATGCTGTCTATTTGATTTGTACAGTCACTTGTGTGGTGTTTGTTGTAAGGCACTAGTGTTTTAACAATTTTTCACGTTTTATTAGAGTTCTTATATTCTGTGAATTCATTTCTGACATAATATCTATTTGTACACTGAATTATCAATCTTCCATTTTTCATTTTTACTTTATAATCTGCATGGAAGGCGGCTTCGTGTCTGCTACTATTAAGAGCTTCGTGGGCATTAGTTCTCTCGCTAATGGCTCTCTTGATGTCATTTCTCCACGGAGCGGAGGGGCGTCTGACGGGTCGTGTTGTGTTGGGAGTCAGCGCATCTTTGCCTCTTTTAACAACTTCCGTGAGAATAGTTACTTGATTGTCTACATTATCTGTCGATGAAATTTCTAATAGAGTAATTTCTTTAGACAAGTTAAGCTCGCCGAAAGATTGAGGGGCATAGTGTTTTGAGAGAGAGGAGAGAAGAGAGAGAGAGAGAGAGAGGAGAGAGAGAGAGAGAGAAGAGAGAAGAAGAGAAGAGAGAAGAGAGAAGAGAGAGAAGAGAGAAGAGAGAGAGAGAAGAGAGAGAGAGAGAGAAGAGAGAAGAGAGAGAGAGAGAGAGAGAGAGAGGAGAGAGAGAAGAGAGAGAGAGAGAGAAGAGAAGAGAAGAGAGAAGAGAAGAGAAGAGAGAGAGAGAGAAGAGAGAGAGAGAGAGAGAGAGAGAGAGAGAGAGAGAGAGAGAGAGAGAGAGAGAGAGAGAGAGAGAGAGAGAGACAGAGAGGAGGGAGGGAGAGAGGGGAGAGAGAGAATGAGAATGAGAGAGGAGGGGAGGCAGGCAGACGAAGAGAGATAGAAGGAATGAGTGAGATTTGACGAATACAGACACAATAGCAGAAGGAGAAAAACACGTACGCAGGGAAAAAAACATTGACCTACAGCAGTGTTCTCCAAACTGGGGTCCACGCAACGTAGAACATAGGGGTACGTGAACAAACAAGGAACACACACGCCTCACATCCCACAGTAAGTTGTGTAAGTATATTTCAAGCATTTTGTCATTAAATTATCTTTTTTATTCGTGTATTAAATTCGAATTTATTGACCAACACTCCTGCAATGCATTCTTTTAGTAATTAGTATATTTGCATTATCCTAAATAAAACTTTGTTTAGCCATGGTGGAGGGGGGGGGTACGTAACAGTACAAAAAGGTAATAAAGGGTACAAAAGGCAAAGAATTTTGGGTCACACTGGCCTACAGAACGATAGAGAAGGAACAGAGTTTTTGAGAGAAACCAAGGAGCCTATACGAGAGACTGAGCCAAATGAGTGACGTGAGGGAGAGAAGAAGAGGAAATAAAATAAAATAAAAGAAGGAAAGAAAGAAGAAAAAACAGGAATATAGAAGGAAATGCAAAATTCTCACTCTTTGCAATTGCAATATATATATGGTTTATTTCTTTCTTTACTAATGACAACACTATAGTGTAAAATAGTAAGATAATATGTCATGCACATTAAGCGTCAGCAGCTTAGACTATGAACAGAGAAAAGTACATCGATGAGAATTATCGAAACGTTGAAAAACACTGATTAAAAAAAAAAAAAAAAAAAAAAAAATCGTCATAACTAGAAACCTAGCTGCACGGAAGTTCTAATAGTCGAACTACAGAATTAGAAATAATCGATGACTGGCAACAACGGGCGTTTATGGGTGGTTTGGCTGTTGCAGCGTGCCTCCTCTCTCTCCCCTGCTTGGCATCGTGGTGGACGCTCGCATCACTGGCTGTCAGGGACTTGGCACTTTGTCACGCCCGGAAAAAAGGTGCTTGGAATCCACTGCGTAAGAGAAGGTGGGTTATTGTTCTCTTGCGGAGGTGAGTCTTATTATGATATTATTATTTAAGTCCAGTTAAAGACGGTATTGCAAGTAAGTGCCTAGGTAGAAAGCCCTTTGGTCAAAACTACTTTAATTTGTAATATACCGGGTGTAAAGGCCATCAGAAATACGTTAATAGTACTTAACAATCCTTAAGAAGTTAATATACTTATCGTAAGTTAGTTCCTTTCTCTAGTAGTACAGTATATATTGTTTTTTAATCGGTTTGTTTTATCTCATTTTGTTTACTTTACTTTTTTTTTTTTTTTTTTTTTTTTTTTTTTTTTTTACATCGACGAGGGAGAATGACTGATTTTTTTTTTTATAATAAAATTGAAAGGGTGAATTGGAAGGGAATTAAGCAAATAGTGAACTGTTTTCTTGACTATTCCAATCAACCTATGTCGGCATTACTGGTAGGCAAAGGCACTGTAATAATGAAATATGATAGCTTTCTTCAATTACTCTAAATGAAAACATTTACTATAAAGACCGTCACTGTATAAGGAGGCAGTAAAACGACCGACGTAATTAACAGTTCCTTTCTGCTGTCTGTCCGACACGTTTTTTTTTTTTTTTTTTTTTTTTTAAGGCAGTGGTTCTGTTTGCCATAAAAAATTATATAGTAAAATCCATTTCGTTTCTGAATTTCCCGTCGTTATCATTCTTCTGTTAAGTATACGTTTATCATCTGAGTAGTTAGCCTGTGTTTATCGTGTTTGGAGTAGTTCTAGGAATTCGTGGAATAAGCTATAAACATGAATTCGTACGAGATGGGGGGTTGGGGGGGGTTAAAAAAGGGGCTACAGAGAGGACTATCTGAGTCTAGGGTGCTATTACTATGAAGAGTTCGTGAACCAGTGTTTTAGGGGATGACCAATGCATTCGAATAGATTTTGGTGTCAAATCGTTCTCCTCTCGATCACCCTACTATTTCATAGATTAAAGTCCCAGATAGGAAGTGGTCATATCTGCAAGTACTTGTAATAGGGAAATGGAATATAGAAAGGATACATGCGATGATAAATTAGATTTAGAGCAAACGGCAAAGATTCAGAACTTAACAAGACCAGAGAAAAGCCTATTAAATCTCACAATCATAAACTATCATTTCTTGATGCCTACTTCTGAATACCATAATTCTTGATGCGTTTTCTTGATGCAAGATTCTTCAAGGATAGAAAATGATTTTTTTTTTTTTTTTTTTTTTTTTTTTTTTTAATACTTGCCGCGGTAGATGTTAACACTGTCCATCTTCTATACCAGTATGTGGCCTCCCGTTCTCAGCTGCAGCTATATCCGTCCATTATCTGTTCGATAAATACGAAGCTGTTTTCTCTAAGGACTTCGGTCTGCGCCAGAGGATCGACCAAAACAACGCTGCATCGAGACGGCCGTTCATAAGAGACTTTTTAGTGGGTGTCCCCGATGCCTTCGTTCTCATTTGCTCTCTCGACTTTTTTTTCCTACTTTTATTTGTCTTTTCTCTCTTTCTGTCTCTTGTCTCTGTGCTCTGTCTGTGTATCTCTCCATCTCTGTCTCTCTTTCTTTCTCTTCCTCTCTCTGTCTCTTTCTGTCTCCTCTCCTCTTTTCTTTCTGTCTCCTTTCTTCTCTCTCTCTTTCTTTCTCTCACTCTCTCTTTCTGTGTCCCTCTCCTCTCTCTTTCTTTCTCTCACTCTCTCTTTCTGTCTCTCTCTCTTTCTTCTCTCACTCTCTCTTTCTGTCTCCCTCTACTCTCTCTCTTTCTTTCTCTCACTCTCTCTTTCTGTCTCCCTCTCCTCTCTCTCACTCTCTCTTTCTGTCTCCCTCTCCTCTCTCTCACTCTCTCTTTTCTGTCTCCTCTCCTCTCTCTCACTCTCTCTTTCTGTCTCCCTCTCCCTCTCTCTCTTTCTTCCTCTCACTCTCTCTTTCTGTCTTCCTCTCCTCTCTCTCTTTCTGTCTCCCTCTCCTCTCTCTTTCTATCTCTCACTCTCTCTTTCTGTCTCCCTCTCCTCTCTCTCTTTCTCTCTTCGTCTTTCTTTCTCTTTCTCAAACGGCCCTTGGTAATATTGGGATTTATGTTGTTGAGAACAAACATTCCCCAGATTACAAGTCGACACAGGAAATGAACTTTTTGTATAAACGTTTTAGGTTTTTGTGAACTAGAGATAGGAGATTCTTTGTTCGCAAGAAAAGTCATTAATAAGTGAATAAATGGAGATTGATAAATGGGTCTTATTTTCGCCTTTCCCCATCCTCTCTCTTTCGGTCTGTCTATTCATCTCTCATTCTATAAACATAGTACACACTGTATACTGTCAGCTCTTGTAGCCGATGCAGGAACTCGTGCTGTGTGTCCGAAGTGCTTCCAATCGGTTGTTCCTTGCCGATGCTTGCGAACACACCACGAGCACTTAAAACATTATTAATTATGATCTCGTGTCGTTGTTGCTCTGGAAAAATCACAACAGCGTAGGTCTTTGTCTTCGAGCTTCAGCCAAAGTGCCATGCATCGTATTTTGGTTGTGTCATGAACAACAGACGCGCAAGAAACGGAAACGCAGTCAGCCACATCCTTTAGAAGGGGGATGTCACGGTTCGAACCCTGAGTAAACCATGCGACCGCAACTAATATTTGTTTCATTTTAATTATGTAAACAATAGAGCGACTGTGTATGTCATTTACTTTCACTTAATTTACTTTTAAATTTTATATGAAAAATTGAAAAAAAAAATCGGGGGTTTGACAGATCCACTGCTGTGTTATAGCTGGAATGTATGGTGGTACTCCGTCTACTGTGTATCCTGAACACCATACGTTCATTTAGTATTTAGCCTAGTAGTAAAAATACACTTCAGAAACAAATTCTTAAAATGTATTTTAACAAATTCTACCCGTTTCCATCATCTCCTTCAGATCCCATTTTCTTAAAGAAAATCACGTTTCTTTACCCCCTACTAACAAAACCTAAACCCATATATCTGTCCATACACACCTTCACATATTCCCCAAGTCTCTCTATACATCTCTCAGTCCATACTACATCTTACCCAAACTCACCCATAGAACTGAGCAAGTTCTATATAAGAGAAAGCGAGAGAGAGAGAGAGAGAGAGAGAGAGAGAGAGAGAGAGAGAGAGAGAGAGAGAGAGAGAGAGAGAGAGAGAGAGAGAGAGAGAGAGAGAGAGAGAGAGAGAGAGAGAGAGAGAGAGAGAGAGAGACCTTGGAACTGAACCCTTTCTGCCTCCCTCCAGGGCGTGCGTGTCGGCGTGAGGTCCAGCGCGGTCGAGTTCCCCCGCCATGGCTTGTTCGCTGAGGAATATCATCAACTTCGGCCTCCTGCTCGCCGTCGTCGACCTGGTGAGTGGCCGTCGTGAGGCAGACGGGGACGGTCGTGGTAATGGCACTTATGAGACGGGCAATGGTAGTTATAAAGCCGGTGATGGCTGTTATAGTGGATGATAACAGTACTAAGATTGATTATATTAGCGGTTAGTTATAAGGCCGATATTGATGACTTTACCGGATAAATACAGAACAGACAAGGATGGGTATAGTTATAGCAATGGCTGTTATAACGTCGATGATGGTTATCATTTTGGGTGATAACAGTACAAAGATTATATTAGTAATGGTAGTTATGACGATGACGATGATGGCGATATTGATGACTAGACTGGATGATAACAGTAAAGGCAAAGATGAGTATGGTTATGGCAATGGTTGATAAAACACCAATGATGATTATACTGGATGAATATGGTACAGACAAGGATGATCTAGTAATTGTTTCGTTTAAAATTTTAGTTTATATTATGATGATTGATATGATAAGATTGATATAAATATTTTTTGCTGAGAACGACTGTAACGAAAATGGTAACGAGGAAATTTTTTATCTTTAAAGTTTAAAAGATTTATTATGAATCATTTTGTATATTTATGTTACTAAAATGATAAAGAAGAAATGCCTAAAATAACATTCATGATTATAATAAATCAATAATGATGGCTGAAGTACTAATAATGATAATAACCGTAATAGTGACCAATATAATTATGATAATGAAAATTATAATAAAGATATCAGCAATGATGATTATAATGATAACATTGGTAATCATAATGCTGGAAATGATAACCATAATAAAAGCAATGGTAATTTCATCGATGACAATCATAACGGTGATGTAAAATAATTTATGATGCTGGCAATGATGCTTACAATACTTGCAGTGGGAGAAAGAGAGAAAACCTCCGTTGAAAAAAATACTTTTGGTAGAAAGGTCACACAAGCCAGGAGTAACAGCTGCAGAAAGCTCCCTAAAGTTTATTTCTCTTTCAGTTCTCCTTTTCCTTAGCCATAAGGGTCGGTTTTGGTTCAGTGGAGTTCTTAGCCTAATTATCTTTCTGAAGTAAAGTGTGAACAATACCCGAGGTCTGATTACAACGTGTTCAGGAACACTTTTGTGTGGGCGCCCTGTTTTCTTTAGTCCGGTCCTGTGGCCATAACAGGGTGTCATTAAAACACATGTGATAAATAATTATCCACATATAGTGGATAATTATTTGCAGAGATCTATGTAAATCATACTTAAGAAAACTGTAACAGTGCAACTTTCCTTCCCAGCTGCACGGGGTCGCCACCTGCGCCTTCTATGGGTATCAATTCAGCATCCATTATAGGTGCCACTGGGCCCATGGCCTCCGCTGGTGCCAGCACTACCTCTACATGTCAGGTAAGCGGCGACTTCCTCGTCTGTCACTTTCTGTTGCTTTAGTTATATATGTTCCTGCATATACATACACATATACATACACGCAAATTCAAGCATGCGAGTATGCACACATGTGTGCATTGGCTTAGTGTTTAGTATTTGCATGCCATTTCACTTACTGTAGAGGAATGGCATGACGCCTCGAAGCTGGGCAGCCACGGCCCACTAGGGCGTGGAGACATACTGTGGCTTCTTACCAACTGCTGTCCGTACTCTGGGCTCAGTGGATGGCTCTGGGGAATAGAATGATTTCAGAGTCCATTTCCCTGTCAGTTTGCGTCATAAATCACTCTAGGAATTCCTGGGACCCCACTAGTCTGTGGGATGAATAGCAGTGTTTTGCACAAGTCCTGGTAGTGTTGTAAAGTGGGGAATGAACATGCATAGCCTCTTTCTTGTGGATTCTTGAGTTAGGCAAAGAAGAGTCCTTGTGCCATTGGTGAGGGATTGCCGGAGGAAGTGTTCAGTTGATATGTACTTTTGGCGAGGGACTCAGGTAGTCACGTATCTCTATTATGTAATTCATAACTCTGGGTTGTTAGACCAGGAAGTCTGCAGATGCATTGGTGAGGCGGCAAGTCATGAATTCTTGAAAAAAGTAGTTGGAGATTCAGATATTGTTCAGAAGGAACAATACACATAACTTGAAGGTCATCATTTTGCAATTATTGCTATGTGGTAACGGAACCAATACATTGGTGTCACGCCTTGATACCCAATAAAAGATCTCTTAGGTTGTATTATGAGGTACAGTTCACAGGACTATATGTCCTATGGTTAGCTATGAGCACCTGACTCAATTCACTATCCATGCTCCCACCAGAAGGTGTCTTGCCAATAATAGAGAGACAGATGATCAGAAAGATGCATATAGGATCATATATACAAAAAATAACTGTGTAAATACACAAATATATTTATTGTCAAAATAGCTGATACTCGACAAGCCACCTTGTCACCTACTCCCCCCCCCCTCCCGCAGACCACAGCGTGCGCGTGAACATCGGCATCGCTGAGGGCGTCGGCTGCCTCTTCTTCTCCACCATCCTCATCATCGGACTCTGCAAGGTGGGCATATATATAATTTTTTCCTTTTATTTTAGGTATATAATGTGCGTGGGCGGGATTTTTTTTTTTTTTTTTTTAGTACGTTTGTGATTATCTTAATTTTTTCTTTTATTTTAGGTATTTAATGCAAGGTGGATAGGATTTTTATGCGTTTGTGGATATCTTTTTTTTTTTTTTTTTTTTTTATTTTAGGTGTTTAATGTTGGTTGTTTTCTTTTTTATGACTTTGATATGTTTGTGGACATCTCTGGCATTTTGTTTTTTGGTCCTTCACTTGATTTGATTCGAAGATTGTTAAAATTTACAGTACAGATGTAAAATGCAGTGATATCAGAGTACAATTTTTGCACAAGAGAGAGAGAAGAAAAATCATTAAAGGCTTCCCAACACTAGAAAAACAAACAAACAAGACACCCGCAATATAGTAAATAAATAAATAGATTAATAGAAAACAGCCAAACCCTATCATCCAGACCCCTCTGCCCTTCCTTACCCCACAGCGCAAACCCCTAGTGACCTGGACGTGGCTACTCAAACCCATCGCCGTCATCATCATCAACGTGTTCTTCCTGAGTCGCTGGCTGGCGCAGAAGTCCCGCTACTACCACAGCTTCTTGGACCGACGCAGCGACGAACAGGAGAATCTCTTCACCTACTTGGGTCTCGGCCTCACCCTCGTCCAGGTCTTCGTCATGCTCTTCCTCCTCTGCATCAACGGCTCCTTCACCTACAAGGTATGCGCCCTTCCTGCTTGAATGTTCGAGGAGTTTGTTTATATGCCCTCGATCGGGATTTGCACCGTTCTCAGGTGCACATAACTCTGGTACTGTTAAGGATGGACAAGGAACAGTTTATTAGGAGTCTTGCAGAGGAGGTAGAAGGCCATTTCTTAGTAAATGACCTTCGTCCTGCAGACCAAGTCCTGAGAAAGCTGAACTCCAAGTCCTCTTCTCAGGTGACAGCGGTTTGCTTAGTAAGTGGCCAAATCGTCTCAGATCCTGTTGTGGTGCGGGAGCATTGAGCTAAGTATTTTGAGCAGCTGTACCGGGTTGACCCACCAATAGTTAACTTGGATGCAGTGAACCTATGGTTGCATGGTTGCCATCTAGCAGCCTAGTACCATTCCCCTGACCTGTTGAGGGGTGTGGTCATCCCTCTCTGGAACGGGAAAGGGGGTTGATAGGACTGCAGCAATTACCGAGGCATCACACTGCTCAGTATACCAGGCAAGGTTCTCGCCCACATCCTTCTGAGACGTATCAGAGACCACCTACTGAGGCACCAGAGGCCAGAGCAATCTGGATTCACTCCTGGTAAGTCCACAATAGACTGTATCCTTGTGCTTTGATTCATTGTAGAGCGCCATCATGAGTTTGGCATGGGCTGCTTGCGGCCTACATCGACCTTAAGAAGGCGTTCAATACAGTGCATCGGGAATCACTCTGGGAGATCCTGACACTGAGAGGAATTCCAACAAGGATTATTGGACTAATAGCAAGTCTGTATACTGATACTGAAAGTGCTGTAAAGTGTGGTGGGGGCCTGTCGAGCTTCTTTCCTGTTAGTTCAGGAGTGAGGCAAGGCTGTGTCCTTGCCCCAACACTAATCAACACTTGCATGGACTGGATATTGGGCAGCGCTAGTGTTCAAAGTCATTGTGGGGCAACTCTGGGCAATATCAAGGTTACCGACCTAGACTTTGCTGATGATGTTGCTATTCTGAGTCCTTGGAATCCTTAGTGGTGGCTCTCGATACATTTAGTAATGAAGCAAAGCCCTTGGATCTAGAGGTCTCCTGAATCAAGACCAAGATCCAGGACTTTGGGGACTTACTAGGAGAACCTATTTGGTTAGTACGTGCTTGTGGTGAGGACATTGAAGTCACAGAGAGCTTTACATGCCTTGGTAGTGTAGTTCATAACTCTGGGCTGTCAGACCAGGAAGTCAGCAGATGGATTGGCTTGGCAGCAGGGGTCATGAACTCTCTCGACAAGAGTATTTATAGATGCCGTTACCTGTGCAGAAGGACCAAGCCACGTGTTGTCAAGGCCCTGATAATGCCAGTTTTGCTATACGGTAGTGAAACCTGGAGATTATCCTGTGCCTAGGAGTCACATCTTTGATGCTTTTTGCAATCAGTCCTTGCACCGGATCATGGGGTACTGTTGGCGGGACGACGTGTCAAACCAACGGTTGCACCATGAGACTGGCACAGGACCTATTTCCTGCACAATCCGTGATCGCCAACTCAGGCTATACGGCCACCTGGCTCGCTTCCCCCAGGATGATCCTGCACACCAGGTTGTCTCTGTTCGAAACATCCCTGGGTGGAGGAGGCCTGTGGGACGACCTAGGAAGTCGTGGCTTGGGCAGATCGATCAAACCTGTCGTGAGGAGCTTGAGATGGGCTGAGTCCCTGCCTGGCGGCTTGCCGTGAGGGACCCTCGTAGGTACAAACGAAGGGTGGATGTGGCTATGCGCTCCCTTCGGCATTAGCTCCTTAATGATGATGATGAACCATTTTGTTACAAGGTAAAGAGTTGCTGATTAAAAATCAGTTAAAAAAATGTGATATATTTAGATATATATTACTTGAAAATAGGAACAGATTTCTGCTAATTCTTGTTACAGTAGAAGTTTATGGCATCCCAACCAAGTAAACGGAAACAAATAGGCGACTTAGCAAAAAAAGAAAGAAAAAAAAAAAAATTTAGCAAAAAAAATTACATAGATTTGTTTATGATGTGAACTCCTTAGTGAGCACTGGGATGGTACCCTCTTAGGCAAGTGGAGAACACCTGCAATCCCTCCTGCTTCTCACTAGACTATATATATGTATATATATCGTGGATGCGCATACATGTATACATACATATACATATTCATACGGATACTACTACACGCATTGCAGGTGCTCCAATACCAATATCTTATTTAAGAAGGATAATTATCAGCATACTTTCTGACAATTTTTAAATCAATCAAATGGAGGATAGGCCTACCGATTGTTATGTCGCTAGGTTTTCTCAATTTATTTATCGTTGATGTTCTGGGTAATGAAGATATAAGTTTGGTTTTGATTGCTTTTCGTCTCTTCCAGATCCGCAAGCAGGGTGCTCCAAACACAGACAGAGCGGAGTGCGTAATATAGAAGACCAGGCGCTGTGGGGGGTCTGCACTAGGAAGAGAGGAGAGAAGTCAGCCTTCCACCTTGGGAATCAGATGGCATTCTCTCTCTCTCTCTTTCTTAGTATCTGTCTCTCTCTCTCTCTTAGTATCTGTCTCTATCTCACACTCTCTCTCTCTCTTTCTCTCCCTAATATTCACGACTTCTCGGCAACTTAGTGTGCTCGAGTGAAGGGGTCGCTCATCTTTGCACTTGGCTCTCCTGCCCGTCTTGTGAAGGGCAGCCTTAATGCATTGGTCTGTGCAAGCCCCTCTGCAAGCAGTTTTATATGTAGTGTGTAATCAAAGTATCGATTTTGTGGTCGTCTATACTTGTTAATTTTTTTTAGATGTGTTTATTTTATGGATTCTTTTTTTTCGTTTTGTGAGTGGTTGAGACAGTGTATAAAAGGTGATAAACTTCCTATGTAGATTGACTGAAAACTGGTGGGCAGTAGTGAAACGCCGATGTGGCTGTCCACTTTTATTTCTTAAGAACACACGAAATATATAGGACACGTATGATAATAATAATAATGTGAGACGAAGAACGCGATGTAACTAGCGGTGCTGAGTGGGACCCACCGGCCTGGCCCCTGGAGTGGCAGCGCCGGGGAGGAGGGTAGCAGCAAGGTCAGGATAGGAGGTAGTGAGGTCCGCGCGGTACGGTCTAAGGAGAGTGTGAGCGAGCGAGACTTACCCTGCTAAGGGCAGGCTCGCCGAGGGCTTGAGACTGGGTCAACCTCTGCTGACCTCTTATAGGCCCGCTGGATGCCCGTGGCAGGCTTGGGTAGGTGCTGGCAGACAGCGAACGTGGGTACACACGTGGGATATCCCCACATGCTGTGAACACGGCCACATGGTCAGCGAAATTGCATGACTATGCAGTATTGTTATGACTATGCAGCATGCTAGATTGCAGAGCGATATGGTGGTCACTATCAATATGGCATACCATATTCACGTGGTGTAAACCGCATGGCGGAGTTATACGCCCATGTGTACGCCACGAAGCAGCTGGGTCGGATATAAGGCTGGGATATAATTGACCTCGCTCTCAATTTACTCCTCACTCACCCATGGGGTCAGAACCCAACCCTCGCGCGCACGGACTCCCGACGACACCCTTGGCAAGCTGACCGACGCATGACCTCCCAAGCTACCACCTAACGCAGTTAACTTACGTCGTGACGCTCTTCCGTAAAGGTGCAAACAACGAAGACCGTGTTTCACTGACCCTGCCATTTAGTATAGTGGGACTCTTGATACCTGAATTAGAGACCATTAAACAGTGCAGAGAAGCTTAACCTGAATATCTCACACTCTCGCTATCCTAAAGAAAGCTAGAATATGAATAAATAACTAACTCTCTCCGGCCAGGATTCGAACCTGGGTCTTTGCAGGCAGGTAGAGTGTCTGTCTTGCCGCTATCCTAATCTACGAGGCTGGAAATTAGCTGCCGAAAAATGTATGTGTAATTGTGTATTTTAATGACATTTACTTTTTTTTATGAAAGGGCCTATCAGTGTGTTATTTAGATTTTATTTTTTTCTGATGCTTTTCCATGTCGATGAGATGGCTTCTTCGGACGTGGCGGCGAGCGCTTGGCTTTGCTTCTTCGCCGACAAGGTTCTTGACCGGATCTTGACACGCTGCCCTCGCTCTCTCTCTCTCTCTCTCTCTCTCTCTCTCTCTCTCTCTCTCTCTCTCTCTCTCTCTCTCTCTCTCTCTCTCTCTCTCTCTCTCTCTCTCTCTCTCTCTCTCTCTCTCTCTCTCTCTTCTCTCTTCTCTCTCTCTCTCTCTCTCTCTCTCTCTCTCTCTCTCTCTCTCTCTCTCTCTCTCTCTCTCTCTCTTCTCTCTCTCTCTCTCTCTCTCTCTCTCTCTCTCTCTCCCTCTCTCCCTCTCTCCCTCTCTCCCTCTCTCTCCCTCTCTCCCTCTCTCCCTCTCTCCCTCTCTCTCTCTCTCTCACTCACTCTCACCCTCTCTCTCTGTGAGTGAGTGTGCTTCTCCCTCTTTTCCAACTCTTTCTCAGAAATATAATCCACGTCATTAACCTAATAAAGAGAGAAAGGCAAATTAATAAACTAGAGGAGATACTTATGCCACAAACAACAACAAGAACACCAGCACCGCCCATGCCCCCCCACCCCCACCCCCTCCACCCCCACCAAGCACAAGCAAGCAAGACGGCAAGAAACCCGACCGAAGCTCCCGGGCGCAGATAAGCCATGAATGTTGCATAATTAACTTAATGGGAGGGTGAGGGGGAGAGGGGCGAGGGAGAGGAGGGAGAGAGAGGAGAGGGAGAGGAAGGGGGAGAAGGAGCGAGAGGGTGAGAGAGGAGGGGAGGAGGGTGGGGGAGAAGGACGGAAGGAGGGTAGGGAAGAAGGAGGGAGAGAGGTGGGGGAGAAGGACGAGAAGGAGAAGAGGGAGAGCGACGAGAGGAGGGAGAGGGAGAGAGAGGAGGGGAGGGAGAGGAGAAGGAGCGGAGAAGGAGAAGGAGGGAGAAGGAGCGAGAGGGAGAGAGGGAGGGAGGGGGAGAGGGAGAGTTGATGGGGCCCTGGGAGATAGCGATCAGCCTCCGCTCGGCTCTCATCCGGGACTCCGCTCGTGTCCGGGAGGCGGTTGGCGCGTCTCCGAGATTTCGTCAGATTCTGAATTCCTTTTTTTCATCTGAATTCTGAAGCGGGAGTTCTGCCCTCGCGGTTTGAATTCATTTTTTTTTTTAAAAGAGCTTTAGAGTCTTGAATTCTTCTTTCTTTTCTTCTAAATTCTGAATTCCGGCGTTCTGAATTTTTTTTTTTTTTTTTTTTTTTTTTTTTTTTTTTTTTTTTTTTTTTTTTGCTCTTGTGAATGCTGAAGTCAAGGTTCTGAATTTTCTTTTAAGATCTTCTGTCTGCATTCCTTCGTGCTTTGGATTCCTTTGGAGTGCTTCGGAGTTTCATGAAAAAGACTGAAATTCATGAGGACTTCATTAACAGGAACGTCGTTAATGAGCTTCAGCGCCGACGAGAAAATCCTCACAGAAGCCGAGGAAATTCTGAAGTTTCGATGAAAATTAAGGTTCATGAAATTAGCTGAAACAGTATGTTCCCGTTAAACATATTTCTCAAAAAAAAAAAAAAAAAAAAAAAAAAATGTATATCAAAAGAATTTTAAAAATTATTGTATATCACGAATAGAAAAAAAACTTTAGATATAAAAGAATTAGTTTCATGGCAAAAAAAATCCTCAAATATTCTCAATTTCTTTTTTATTGCAAAACGGTTGTATGTTCAAGTATACACACGAATAACCGTTTTATTACTTTTATTCTTTCAATATTTTTCTCAATTCTTATATGTACTGTGTACTATGACAATATATATCTATATAAAAATTATCTGTTCCTTTATCAATCAATCCTTGTTTTTATTTATTTACTTATTTATTGTTTTTATTTATTTACTTCCAGTTATTTTTCATTACATTCTCTCAAAGGAAACTTATTGCATCTTTTAATCCACATGAAAACTGCTGTCAAGGCAAATATTTCACTGACAAAATTTTGCATCCCAAGCTGTCATGTGGTGATCACTCCATTCATTTTCTGTCATATTATTAGGGGATACTGAACTATTGTCAATATTGGAAACAGCTAAGACACACATGTAAGCCAAATGTAACGCGAAATTGCAATTATTATTACCGTCATTATCATTATTATTATCATTATTACTACTACCACTATTATTATCATTATTATCATAATTATCATTATTGTTATTATTGTTATCATCATTATTGTTATCATTAATAATAGTAGTAGTGGATTAGTTTGTTTTTGTCGTAGTATCATCATGTATTATTGTTATCATTGCTAACATTATTTTTATTAATATTATCATCGTCGATGTTATTGTTTTCATTATTATTATCATTATTCTCATTCTCATTCTCATTCATTATCTCATTGTCATTATCATTATCATTAGTTATCATCTATTAGTATTATTCTCATTCTCATTAACATTGTCATTATCCTTATCATTGTCATTATCATTGTCATTGTCAATATCATTATCATTGTTATTATCACCATCATTATCATCCGAAACGCAGACCGACACAAGGTGTTTATTATTATTATTATTCTCATTCTCATTAACATTGTCATTATCATTGTCATGCCATTATCATTGACATTATCACTGTCATTGTCATTGCCATTATCATTATCATTATTATCATCATCATTATCATTCCATCCGAATCGCAGACGGACACAAGAAGGTGTCATGAGTTTTGGATAAAATGGCTTTGTCTTGGCGGGCGACACACGTGGCAAGTGCCCGATCACATTAACACTTTTTTCGTCAATTTTTTTGACAATTTTATTTAACATAAATACAAACATTCTTGAATATAGCTCTTGGTTTGACTTTGTTTGGCTGAAAAAAAAAAATTTGACGGAAAGGTTTTCAGACGGAAACGATCATTATCGTCTGACTGGAAAATCGACAATTCGCTAAAAAAATGGAAAAAAATCAGAAAATTGTCGAAAAATTGACGGAAAAAGTGCTAGTGTGACAGCGCCTTAAGTGCCCGATCACACTAGCACTTTTTTCGTCAATGTCTGCGTTTCCGTTTGAATCTGAACCGTTTCCGTCTGACTTATTTCCGTCTTGATCTTGTACTACGAAAGAATGTTTTTTTTTATTGATAAATTAGAGTGAGTGAATGTAAATATGTGTTAATAGTTTAGAACATTCGTATATACAATATACACCCTCATATTTCTTTAAAATAACTTCATATGTATGAGAATGTTCGTGTGATTCCCGGGACCTCACTCCGATAGCACCGGGTTCTCGTTCTCGTTCTCTCTCTCTCTCTCTCTCTCTCTCTCTCTCTCTCTCTCTCTCTCTCTCTCTCTCTCTCTCTCTCTCTCTCTCTCTCTCTCTCTCTCTCTCTCTCTCTCTCTCTCTCTCTCTTATAGCCTTGATAATGTGATCAGGTCAGTCGATTTTCATACCGAAAGTTCATTCGTAAACGCAAAAAATGACGGAAAAAAAGTGATTGTGTGATAGTTTTCCTTAAAATCCCCCAGAAGTTCCCGAGAAAATGTCCAAATAAAGATTTACTTGAAATTTAAACAAAGGGAATTACACTGCTGAGCGAACGGACGGAAAAGGATCATCAACGAACGGAGAGAGGAAACGAACTGCCTATCTTTTAACACACACACCTACACATGTATGCATCACACGCACACGCACACACACACACACACACACACACACACACACACACACACACACACACACACACACACACACACACACACACACACACACACACACACACACACACACACACATAGAGAGAGAGAGACGGAGACAGAGAGAAAAAAGGGAGGGAAATATAACCTAATTCTACTGCGCACAAATAGGATGTGGTATAGAGAACGGGCGCGGCTGAGAGACAGGAGAGGGACTACGTGCGCAATGGTTAATACTCTGAACAATAACATGAATAATATTCTTCAGAATTAATGAAAAATGGCGTATATATTCTCGCTTCCTTTCCGTAAAAGCAGCTGTTTTTTTAATGAATTGTTGATCTTTACTGTTTATTTCCCGCGTTCAATATGTGTAATGTACTGAGTAAATTCACTTTTTTTCCAAAACGATTTTGTAATACGAAAGCAAATTTTTTTCAAGCATACGTAATTTATAATTCATAATCATGTAAAGACAATTATGCAAAACAGATGTCATATATCTCTTTGGTAAGCATTTTATATAAAAATTGAGTGCCTCATAACTCATAACAAATTATGTATAACCACATATTTTACACAGGACCTCGCATCATACATATCCATAACCTCATAACTTTACAGCTTTACTCACAACTTTATATTTTCTTTCCAACTTTAGATTTTCCTTCCAGAACCAGAACCACCTCATAATTATATCATAATCAAAATCACGAAGTTGTCCTTATGACGTAAAAAATGTAAAAATACTTATAAAGAATGAAAAAAATCTATAAGGCAACGGAAGGACATCTACAGAAGCTCGATTTTTCCACACAAGGTCAGCTGAGGTCAGTTAGTAGGTAAGTAGGTAGGTATGTAAATAAATAAGTAACTACGTCAATAAATAAGCGATTGATTAAATAAGTATGAAAGTAGATAAGTAGATAATTAAGTAAATAAATAAGTAAGAAAGGAAGGAAGGTCAGTAAGGTTATTCCAGTCAAGG
>NW_020868696.1:766780-768277 GCF_003789085.1 Penaeus vannamei
CTTGCAATCTTACTGACCTGCGTTCGATCCTGCGCGCTGCCAGTGAATGGTAACCCCGGCCATTCCTTGCACACAAACAGACGGTAAGTCACAGCAAAGAATATCCACTGTAACAAATGGAATTGAAACTAAATCTAAAAATCTTTAATCTTAAATCATACTTCTACGGACATAACGTTTGTTTATATCACCTGCACGTTTGCTCAATATTCATAGCAATTACTCTTCTTCTTGCTGCCAACACCATAACGTTGGTAATGATTTCCTTACGTCTGCTAAAATCTGTCAACACATCAGACTGTCAACATCACTTGGCTGACAGCATACATTGTCACACATCCTGCAACTTTGCCATTTGATATATATCTCGATGCAAAATACTCTGAGGAGGAGAGAGAGAGAGAGAGAGAGAGAGAGAAGTAGAGAGAGAGAGAGAGAGATGAAATTGAGAGAGAGAGAGAGAGAGAGAGAGAGAGAGAGAGAGAGAGAGAGAGAGAGAGAGTTAGAGAGAGAGAGAGAGAGAGAGGAGGGATGTATGAGAGAGAGAGAGGGAGAGGGGAGAGAGAGAGAGAGAAGAAGAGGCGAAAGAAGAGAGAGAGAGAGAG
The DNA here is from genome assembly GCF_003789085.1 of Penaeus vannamei. Classification (NCBI taxonomy): domain Eukaryota; kingdom Metazoa; phylum Arthropoda; class Malacostraca; order Decapoda; family Penaeidae; genus Penaeus; species Penaeus vannamei. Next base: position 767,386 of record NW_020868696.1, read on the forward strand.
AGAGAGGGAGAGAGAGAGAGAGAGAGAGGAGAGAGAGAGCAGAGAGAGAGAGAGAGAGAGAGAGAGAGAGAGAGAGAGAGAAGAGAGGAGAGGTGAGAGAGAGAGAGAGAGAGAGAGAGAGAGAGAGAGAGAGAGAGAGAGGGGGGAGAGAGAGAGAAGAGAGAGGGGGAGAGGAGACGAGGGGGGGGAGAGAGGGGGTGAGAAGAGAGAGAGAGAAATAGAGAGAGCAGAGAGATAGAGAGAGGGAGAGAGAGAGAAGAGAAAAAGTAGAAAGAGAAAGAGAGAGAGAGAGAGAGGGGAGAGAGAGAGAGAGAGAGAGAGAGAGAAGAGGAGAGAGAGAGAGAGAGAAGTGGGTGTGTGTGAGTGAGTGAGAAATGTGTGTGTGAGAGAAGAGAGAAACTACAAAATAGAATAGAAATAGATAAGAAGACAATACATACAGCGAAATAGTCCCGTTTTACTGCAGCAAGAAGGGGGGGGGGGAGGCGAGAAGTCTGTGATACAGGAGTTGGTTGACACCACAGCGCCCCCTCCCCCCCCCGAAAGCGGACGCGCAGAAAGGAAATGCGGCCTATTGTCTCAGGTCCCTGCACAGCCCGCCGCGCTTTCCGTCGCCGGGGAATCGCCATGACCTGAAAGGAAGTGCGCCGAAGGAGTTTGGGTCTCCCGTTGAACCCCGCCGTCTGGTCTGTCCTGGTCGTGTCTGAATTGTCTGTCTGTGTGTCCTGATTGGTCTTGTCCTGTCTGTTCTTGTTTCGGTCTCTTTGAACATTTCTTTCCTTGCCCACTGCCAGCAGTCTCCTTCTCTTTCTCATTTTCTTTTGTTTCTCTCTTGGCTCTCTCTCTCTCTCTCTCTCTTTTCATTGCTGTTATACTTCTGCTCCTCTCTCTT
>NW_020868697.1:11149-18649 GCF_003789085.1 Penaeus vannamei
CAACATGCATGCGCGGCCCAACGCCGAATAAGTAAAATGCCAAATATTTCTTATATTTTATTTTGTAACTTTATTTTGTCATTATATTGAATAGATTATTTTCTCTTCATTAAGGAGTTTAACGAGTATTTAAACACTATTCCATAATGAAATGCATGTGAATTGGTATGATTATACCATAGGCTTAAAAGAGTCATTAAATGTAATGCAATTGACACTGAAGGCAACATGGATAAATGGGGGATAAATAATAGTTTGCGTTTGTTTACTTGACTTACATTAATATTTAAACTCGTAAGATATTGTTTTTTTACTTTTAGATAAGGAAAAACATTAACATAAATAACACATCCACTACATGTGTTTCTGATGTATCAAAAAGACAGATAGATGAGTAAACACTGTCAAAGTACAGAGTCACAGCCAGAGCAAAACATTTAAATTTGTATACATTTCGAAAGGCAGCAAGTGATCCTTCGAATAAAGTTCCACAAATACTAAAATTTTGGTTTCATTTTGTCTTCCACACAGATAATGTTCTTTACAAATGAGAAAAATGATAATGGCAATGGTAATATTAAGGATGATTAAAAATTATAGTAATATTAATGATAATTAATAAATAATAGTAATACTAATCATCATTATTAGCATTATATTTAGCATTGTTATCATTATGAGTATAGTAATGATAAGTTTATTGAATATTTTTTTTTTCAAAATCTTCAGACCCATCAGGTATCAAGATTCCTATCGATATCTACTAACGAAATATAGCAGGAATAGTCGACGTAATCAATAAATAACCGCTATATGAATGTATCATTTTTAGTATGATCATCACTTGTTTTCTATAATCGCTGTCATTCTCAATAGTATTATACATTATTATTATCATTATCAGTATTGCATTATCATTTACCATTATATTGATAAACATCCCCACAATATGAATAATAGCCTAAATAATGATTATATAGCCCAGTAGGAATGTGGAAATCAATCAAGTAACTTAGGAAATGCTGTAAGATAGTTGTTTTTAGAACAAATAAGTTATAATAGATGATTCTAGCATGTGATGCAGCATCAGCTGTACATTTAACCGTCGTTCCACGATACGTTCGCTATTTTCGAGGGTCATTTCACCAAGGATTTCCAGACAGATTTGTCAGGGATTCCCGTATTTAGAGGGATTTCCAAAGTTTTCAAGGGCGTTTAAAAAACATGAAATCATCGTAAATGATTATAAAACTAAGAGGACCGTCCCTTAGTTTAGAGGGGGGTGCTGGGTCTGGGGGGTTAGGTTTGTCGAAAATTAGTTAAACCCATTTTCAGACGTATAGGATTGTAGAATTACCCAAGTGAATATAAACCTCCGCAAGAAATGAAAAACGGGGTTGGTGAATTACCTGTTGAAATAAGTCAGGGGAGGATGAAAGTGTCTTATAACAAATTCCTACCACTGTGAAGGTTTTATGATGAAAAAATTCAGAAAATCAATTTTTCATGTCTTGTCATTATATATGTGGTAGATATTATTCGTTTTTGACATAAACATCATATATGTAACTTTAGGGTTCGATAATAATACATGTGCAGTGGTGACCCTCTGTCTCAAAGAATAAACGAAGACGAGTGGTTTGGTGAGGATACTTTAGTACAACAAATGGTCCTGCGGCCGCACGGCGAGCCAGGCGAGATTTTTCATGCTCTCGCCGCCCGGCTAGCCTTTGCGCATAGCAAAGATTTTACGTTTTTTGTATTAATTGGAGCCGAAGCAATCGAGAACTCGCATTATAGTAATAATGTAGCGACTTTATATTAAATATAAACAACTGAAGTATGTAAAGGCTAAAAATCCCACACAAAATGTTAAATACCTTTATTCCAACTCGTGTGATATAGGCCTATTAATTAATCAGTTTGTATTTTTACATTAAGAAAAGAAATTTCCATGAGATACAGACAGTGGTGAGTTTATATTTCAAAAGCTCAACGTTTTCTAAACGACCATTTCCAACGAATAAAATAGTGATTCAAGGTTACTCGGTAACTACGACCCGCTTGTTACTCTAACCGTTTCTCGTTATCTCTGAACACCAACACACATGTGCATGCATGTACGCATGTTTACACCTACATATATTTACACATATATACACATTTACATATATACATACACAAGTACATGTATGCACATGTTTATATATACATGTGCACATGTGTACACAAATGTACGCAATTTTACATGTACACCTACAGACATGTTTGCAAAGGTAAGCACATATAGATGCGAGAAAACCTTAATACAAGGAGACTGAGACAAACAATAACTGCGTTTATGCATACGTCATGTTGTTCAGATTAGCGTATCCATGCAACAAACGATATTTGAAAGAGAAATGTGTACACTTTCATAGTTAATTGCATAATAAATTTCAATTGAAGAAAAGATTCATTAAATTAACAGAAATATTCATTTTTTTTTTCCTCAAACTAAAATTTTCGATCTGTACCGCTATCCTTAAACCGTTTCTATCCGATCTAAAATTTGTTCATGTCATTGGAAAGATATTGACCACGGTCTATTACTCACAATACCCTTGTTTCTGCATGGAGTCATATTCCAAGACATAAGGTTTTTCAACTTTTTGTAGGGTTACGTAAGATTTTTCAATTTTTTGTAGGGGTGTTACAAAAAGGCATATTATAACAATGTAAGTGTGTTTGCGTTCGTGGCAACGAAAAGCCCGCTAAAATATGTAGCTGTTCGGGACACCGAAAAGCCCGCCAAAATATGCCGTCGTGTGATTGGATGCCCGCAAGTGGAACGAGATTCCGGCGCGGTGATTGGCTCCCGGAGGGGAGTGGCGGGTTGTGCAAGAAGAGATCCTGGAGAGCGAGCACATTCTGGCTGTTAGCTGCAACCTGGATTGTACTATACACTGAAGGAAGAGTGCCTGTTAAGGAAGAGTGTTCTGCTAAGGTGGATATAATGTGCCCAAGTAGTTTGTGTATACAGAGTGACCGTAGTTCTACGATGTGTGACATTATAAGTAAGCTGAAATGCTACCTGACTGCCAGCCCTTTAAACATCCCCGCCAATGTTATTCAGTCCCCAGTGAGCGTGGACACTCGCCAGAGGCTGCTCACCTAGCCCAGTAAGACAGTCAGTAAATGAGTGCAGCATTCTGACAGGTAGTGATTTGTTTTAAGGCACTCAGTACTGGTGAACCTGTCTGTGTGCGTGACCTGTTTACCTGGGAAGAGCGCCCCCTCATTAGACGCCAGAAGGAGAGGGTTACGTAATATAACTTTACTTTGTTAAAACTTAGGAACCAATCTTCATATCTTCATGTAACAAGCAGCCGTCACCTTTGCATTTCATCGATTGTTATGCCGATTTATTTTTATTTCTGTTTTATTTATTTATTTATTTTTTGTAAAGTATGCGAGTGTGGGCCAATAGGGAATTATACAAATTTTGTAACTAAAGGTGCAAAATGTTAAAATACACAATACATCGAAATTTGAAGAAAATCGGGAAAATAGTTTTTTATTTATTTACCCCCCTCATCCCCTCATTTTCCCATTTCCCATTACCCCCCCCCCTATTTTTTTATCAGTTGTTAACTTACAAGTTCCACATGAAATGCACTACTGTACCATAAAACATGATTTTGCTGAAGGTTACTATAACCCTTCAGACAAAATTTCTAATTTTTTCGTTTTCGTTTGGATTAATCTCGTGTTTAACTATTTGAGTATCGTTTAAACCAAGTCACTTCCAGAAATAGGGACGGTCAACAAAACAAAAACAAAAGGCTTTTTCGCGCACGCGCACAACACTGGTGGGCAAAAGATCAACAATGGCCGTTGAATCGGCTGTGAGAACGATGTCAACCTTCTACAAATCTCTCGATTAAAAAAAAAAAAAAAAAAAAAAAAAAAAAAAAAAACGTCATGATGAAAAACTTTAGTATTCGAAAGGTACAGAAAGTTTATCTCTCTCTCTCTCTGATGGCTGGTCTGAAAGCCCCAATGGATGGCCCATGTTAGATTTGGTGATATTTATCTCTACCTATCACACACGCCGGGTAGTTACACAGAAGGAGTTGAAAGCCTACAAATCACTCAAAGCTTTCAAGCATTTTTCTTAAATTTTAAAACAAAGCAAGATAATGGAATTTGGTATTCAGCAAAAGAAAAAATCAGGATACAGCTATCTGTATTTGCTGGGCCATACTAATTGTTTGGTTGGCCGACCTTTATACAAACACCTGGTGTTTACACATAAAAAGAACTAAAGGCCTACAAATCTCTGGAAAAGTACAACTAAGCACTCAATACTGCTTATAATAAGACTGGGGTAATTTCTATCTTACCTTCGCCTCTCCGATATCGACGATTTTGGTATCGTTGGATTCCTCTCACTCTATACAATCCAAATATGTAGGTTTTATTGCGCGGAAACCCCCCCGTTAGCGGCAAACTTGGCCCCGATAGCAGGGGCGACGATGTCGGAGCGGCGGACGTAATATAGAAAATTACCCTAACAATATAACCCACAGTGAAAATAACCATGGTTATTCACATGACTTTCCACTGCAGGGGGCTGCGCCCCCTGCGACCTCCCCTGAGGGGGAGCTGCCGCCCCCAACCCCCGCCGAGGACACAAAATATCCTCCACGTATTCACGGCAGGATAGAGCGCACACAACCTAGATGCATCGAAAAAGGCTCAAAACCCGCCGACCCGACAAGGGCAGGCCACCGCCGCTCTTCTGTTCATTGTATACTTTGTTCACCCTGATTATACTACAATCGTATCTGTATACAATGTTGACTTTATCAAGGTTAGTATGCTGATTCAGAGGGAGTGCTATGAGGTAAATGTAATACGTCCGCCGCTCCGAGATCGCCGATAACTGTGTAACGCTCTAGCCTGCCGGGAACAAGGTCTATATAAGTACTTATATAGACCTTGGGGAATACGTGGTGGAGGTTTTGTGTCCTCGGCGGGGGTTGGGGGCGGAAGCCCCCCCCAGGGAGGGGTCGCAGGGGGTACAGCCCCCTGCAGTGGGAAGTCATGTGAATAACCATGGTTATTTTCACTGTGCGTTACATTAATAGTGTTATTTAACCCCACATTATCCCTGGAACCTTCCATGCCCTCCCCTGCCATCGGGGCGCAATAAAACCTACATATTTAGATTGTACAGAGTGAGAGGAATCCAACAATACCAAAATCGTCGATATCGGAGAGGCGAAGGTAATATAGAAAATTACCGGCCTGGTTTTCGAAAAGTTGCTCAATATAGGGGTTTTATTAATATTTTTCGAACGTTATAGCCAAACTTATCTAAAAGGTTAAATTTACATTCCCACGCAATACTCATCATGATACCTTGAAAAGATTTAAGTTGTTGAGAGGGCAGTGTAGCAGTCATTAATTAGATTTACTATATTCATTTTGTTCCCCATTTAATGTCTTACGACCTTTGTTCAGGGAAAGTTTTAAAATCAAATTAACTGAAACTTAAAGTGAAAGAAGATACTCAATAGTAATCAGTCACCCACATCTACCACCGCCTAGGCCTATGCCAAACCACGGGAAATCCCCTAGACAGAGTTATGACGATACTCAATAGTAATCAGTCACCCACATCTACCACCGCCTAGGCCTATGCCAAACCACGATATACCATAATCGTTTAAATGCTAGAATATCTTTATAGAAGAGCTAGCGCACGTACCATTAGCACAAACTCTTACATCACTCCCAGGTGCAGGATGAAAGTTCTTGTGATTGATAGCCAAAGCCTCTCGAGGTCTTTCGGAAAAGAATTAAAACTCAAAGTTGAACCTTTTTTCGGTCCATTCGCACATCCAATACTAATGCAACTCTTTATCAGGTCTAAAAAGGATGCGAATCTTATATAAATCAAGAAAAAATACTGTGTTCGCGACAGACCAATACTTAATAAGTTCGTGGGATTTTGTTGTTTTTGCCCACCACTGCCTCCGATTGATCACGTGACAGCTCTGGTGACGTGACGATGACCGCCCCTTTAGTGTAATTTCTGATGCCGACAAAAATTTTCGGCAGTCATCTTGGAGTGACCGTCACCTCATCGTGAGGTTATGTTGGTGAAGTGCACTTGGAGCAAAGAGAAGTACAGATTTGACATTTTGTGATAATGTGTGGTATAATTTGGTAACTTTGCTTCCAAAAAAACTGTTTTGTGTTGTTTACGAAAATGAATACAGGGAAGGGATTTAGAAAATCGAAAAATGTTCGGAAACATTTATTTCAACCAGATTCCTCTGTATGTCTATAAGTTTGGAAATGAACTTTGCATACATAAGAAAGAAATGCATATTTTTTCTAACATACACCTGTGCATCGGCCATAATGTACGCATCACGATCTAAATTATCTCTTTTCAATGTGTATGGATGCTAGAGAAGTGTTGGTATGTAACAAGCAGTTACATATTCATTTAGCAACGTCATATAGAGGTAACCACTACAATTTTAGAGCTATGGCATGTAAAGTGGTCCCATTAAGATTTGTATTTGGTACTGCAGATATAAGGCATCTTTTCCTGTGGCAATTAGGGTGTCGCGAAACGCTCCGCGACATCTATCACGAGAAGTGTCTCGTGATCGAAGGCGAGACAGGTTTCTAAGCTCCGCCCATTTCTGTGACGTAATGGGAATGATCGCGATTGACGGCTTGCTATTTTATTGTACTGGTTATTTTTCCAACAGGTAAACAGTATTTTAGAATATGATATCCAAGATAGCTTTTGATATCTTATGGTGAGTAGTGCGGTGTTATAGATATCCAATATAAGTATGAATATGCATGAAATATCCAAAGTAGGAGGAATGCATCTGGCAACTCATATAAAGATAACCGTCTGCTCGATTCCTGTCGCGCAAGAGGTGTCGCATTTCCCGTAACCGCTGGAAAAGATGCCTATAGCTTAATATAGTATGTGTGGAGCTTTATTCGAACGATCACTTGCTGCCTATCAAAATGTAAACAAATTCGTAATTATTCCTCTGGCTGTCACTCGAAAACACATATAGCATATTTATCATTCTAGTAAATTCTTGTTCCTCATTAAAAGATAATCATAAACAGTTTCCTACGAGTTTAATGATAAATATAAGTCACATAAAGAAAATCAAATGATTAACAACTCATCAATGCTGTCTTCGATGCCGATTGTATTACGTTTTATTGACTCTTTTGAGCCTGAAAATGAACGTTATACCTTTCTGTCTAATCTTATACCATTTTCTCAAGCGATTCATTATTAAATATTTTAAATCCTTTATATAGTGGCAAAATAAAGAGTTATAAGATTAAATATTAGAAGTATTTGCCATTTTACCTATTCGGCGATGGGTTCGTGCATACGCGTTGACAATCTGAATGGACAGGTTGGCATGCCTGTTTGAACGGAGCTTAGATTTGAAATAACTTAAA
>NW_020868697.1:23649-28649 GCF_003789085.1 Penaeus vannamei
GATAGATAAATAGATATATAAATAAATATATAAATAAATATATAAATATATAATATATAAATATATAATATATAAATATATAATATATAAATATATATATATATATATATATATATAATATATATATATATATATATATATATTAAAGGTTAGGCTTGTGTTGGGTATGAAAGAGATCTTGGCTTGAAGCTTTATTGGGGAAGGTATGAAACCTCACGAGAGACCCCTGCCCTGGAGCAATGACGAGACGACAGTAGACAGTAGACAGACGACGGTCTCCGTCGTCTGTCTACTGTCTCTGTCCTTGTCCCTCTCTGGCTCTTGCTGTCTGACAAGACGTCCTTTTATGCAATTATTCCTTACGAGGTGGGTGCTTGCTTACACCACAGAAATGTCAAAAATGAAAGTAGAATGAACACCTGCGTCAGTTGAAGGAAGAAGGCAGTTGCCCCCAGGGACAGAGGTGTAAAGCAGGAACCATCCAGCCTTGAGTGTATCGCAGCATGTCATTTTCATATATATGTATATAATATGGGTGTGTGTATGTGTATATACATATAAATGTATATGTGTGTGTTCATGTCTTACTCTGTCATTACAGTGTCGCTGTAATTTGATGGCTCGTGACAATGACGGGAACACGCCGCTGGCAGTAGCAATCAAATACAACAGATGGGAGGTGTTTGATCTTCTGTTGAGTAGATTTGGTGCAGAGAGAACATTTGACAGAAACAATGCAGTTGCTATCAAATGCAACGATGTGTCAAGGATAAAACAAGCACTGCAACTTCGGAGATGGAGCATCACGACAATGAACTGTGGACTGCTGGTTGCTGCCAATCTGGGAAACTGGACAGCGCTGAACGCTTTCCTGACGCACCCGTATTACCGCGAGACGGCGAGGTCCATCCGTGCAACAGGCCGAGATCAAGCACTGCTCGCAGCCACGCTCTTGCAGGCTGCAGAGAGCAAGCGGTGGTCAGTCGTAGAAGACCTTGCCTGTGCCATCCAAACATCCCGACAGTATTTTACATCTTCGACCAAGGCTGCTGTAAGTTATACAGTTCTTCAGAGCTCATTTTCTTCAGCGAATTAGCTCATGGTTGTATTTTTTTCCTTTCACTGATTTTAATATTCATGGCAGGTGCCACAAAATTAACTTTGCCAAAACTCTCAAGAGTGAACCATGTCCGACGACGTTCCTCGCCACCAAACTACTCCCGAAAATCCCCCCTCGTGCATTCACATCACCACCACTGAGTTCAGCGAGTGATGAAGCTTGAACTCCTTCAGCTGGACGAGGTGATGTGGAAGACCGTGCAAGCCAACCAGTACGAGGTGTCCTCGACGTGCTGGGCGTCAACCCGAGCGCGCGAGTGCACTCCCGGGACACCACGCCGCTGCAGGAGGCCCACGCGAGGGGGCTGACGGACCTCATCGCCACCTTCCACAAGAACAGGCCGCCGGACTCCCGCTTCGCCCAGAATGAGGATATTCGGCGGACGTTGGACGTGAGTTCATGCTGCTGCAACGATGATTTCAAAGATGGAACTACTGTAAATTTCAGAATTGCAGGAAAAACTATGAACTGCATTTGAAACTTCAAAACTAGTACATACACACCTATATGCTATATATATGTGAGTGTAGTTAGATAGATTGAAAGATGTACAGATTCGCGAAACACACACACACACACACATATATACATGTGTATATATATGTATGTACGTATATCTATGCGTGTTCACAAGCTAATTTATTGTTCTTTTTATGATCTGTTTGCCTACCATGAGAAAGTACCCATTAGTACGACCATGCTACATTACGACTAGGATTTTATTCAATCCTCCACTGACAGGACTACATACACAGGATATACACTACACATCCTAAATGCAGCGCTGCCCTTGTCTCTACCAGATATACAGAGAGCGTATCAGGGACGTTTTTGGCGCCGCCAGGAGAGGCTGCTACAAGGCAGAGGCGGGACGGTCGAGGGGCGTTCGAGACCTGCTTTTCCAGGACCGCGAGATTAGCACCTCCCTGCCTGGCACCGTGCGAGGCCCTGCCGGCGTCTCGCTCCTTCACATCGCAGCGTCAGTGAGCAACACGAACGAGGCTCCCCTGTGGGACGTTGGCGATGTGCATAATCTTGTCTACGCCCACGGAGCTTACATGAACGCTGTGGACTCCACTGGTAACGATTCATTTCCGTGCTTTAGTGGAAGGAGTTCATGAAATCTGAAGGTCTATAATCTTGGGTTTATACACATGCATTTTACCGCCTGGTAGACACTGTATTATCAATGATAATATATAATCGCATTTGCCTTCAGGTAAGACGCCTCTGCATTACCTGGCGGAAAGTGCTTCGTGTAGCAGTTTCAAAGAGAGCTGGGATGAATTCTCGCCCTGCGAACAATGGGCCTCCCTCGCCAAGTGGCTGCTCAGGCATGGCGCCAACCCCGCCCTTGCAGACCACCGGGGCCGGCTTCCCGAGGACCTGGCCGCCGCGAGGGAAAACCACCGTCTTGCTGGCCTTCTGAGAGACGTATGGCTACAGGGCTTGTAGAAGCAGAAATCAGTATCTGATAGTTCTAGATTTACACGCACACACTCAAATATTTGATTGTTTATTGATTTACTTTGCGTATTTTCTAGCTAGAGCCCAGCTAATGGCTCATGTCATGTCAAGCTGCTAAGAATTGATTATATACTATATAAACTATTATACACACTATATGTATTGTCTCTGTTTTTGAAAAAAATGAAAAAAATGGTCTTTATCCGAGTTATATGATGCAGACAGGTTTATGATTTATGGTCATTCCTCTTTAGAACCCCATTCAACAATTTCTTTCAAGGCAAGGAAGTCGCGTCCCTGCAGCGAAGGCAGTGGCACCGCGGACGAAGATCACCAGAGTCTGTTGGCCGCTGCTTCCTTAGGGAAGCTGGAGGCCATTAGAGAGCTGCTCGGGAGGGGCGTTAGCATGGACCCCCGCTGTGGATACTCGAGTCCCCTTCACCTGGCAATCACCAGGGGCCAGAGGGACGCAGCTATGTTGCTGCTCTCGGCTGGGGCGTCTTTGACAGCCTGCAGTAGCGACGGATTGACGGTGCTTCAGGCCGCGCACAGGACGCCTGACCTACCTGCCCTTTTCCCCGCGTTTATAAGACAGGTTTGTGTCGTCTAGACAAGCTACTACTTGGATATGTGACATTTACACGTGTTCACTTATCCATCTTTCATCTTTACCCAACAGAGATGCAGTATTTTGAATTGCACTGTATGTACACACAAACGCACAAACATACATACATATATATGTATTATAATATAAAACAATGCTCTTGTGTGATATATATACGTATAAGCAAACACACAGAAAGTAGCCTCACAAATAAATAAGAGGTAAATGTATACTATTTAGATAGAAAATTACAGAGGTAGATGGAGAAGACTCAATGTTATGTCCTACTTTCAGGAATATGTAGTTTTGCTGAATGACGAATTTTCACGAGTGACGGGGGACAGTGAAGAATGTCGTGAGCTTCGTCGAGGTCTTGAGCAGCTACAAACAGCTGTTGAAGAAAGAGGGTGTGAGGCATCATGGCCTCGCGAGGTCAGCTGGGGTACAAGCTGGAGTCTCCTTGTGGAAGCAGCCAGACTAGGTCTCCCTCTCACATGCCAGTTCTTGATGGCAGCCGGAGCGAGGATGTGCAGACTGCCTCGAGACCTTTCTCACCCCCTTGCCGTCGCTGCGGAAAATCGTCAACTGAACATGATCAAGGTGCTTTGCCGTGACCTTCACATGCTACCCTATGGCATTGCAAGACTCCCGGAGAACAGTTTAACGCCCGGCTTGGTGAAGTACCTTCGCAAGGAGGAGACAGCTCGCCTTGAGGAACTAGCTGTACAAAATTCCAATATTCCAGATGAAGATGCAGCAGAAGCACTTGCCTGCTACGAGCAGATGGAAGGCAGTCAAAATGCCTTGGTTTCTGCTTCGTTTTTGCGACTTGCCGGGAAATGTGGGTTGGTGCATCTACTCCATTTTGCCCGACAGTGCACTAGAGTTGAGCTCGAGAATGTAGTGGATGCTGCCTCTGGATCAAAGTTACTGCACATCGCTGCGAGAAATGGCAGGACGACAATGGTTGAATACTTAGCAGCTGTAAATAGTGTAAGAACAGACACAACCCTTCACAAAACTGGAGGGTTTACCGCAGCCCATCTGGCCGCCTTAATGGGCCACACGGCTTGCTTTCAATATCTCCGATGCTTTCCTGGTGGGGATGCGCAGTCACAGGTCGGCATGACACCTTCGGACCTTCTGCGTGGTTTCCAAAACAACGTGGAAGTTCTGAGGCTGAACGTCGTGTCTAAAAGGGAGGAAAATATAATCTTCAATGAAAACAGGGCAGACGTGGTTTCGAAGACCCTCCTAGAAGTCAAAGCTCGCCATATGGGTATCTTCTCACCAGCTCAACTCAGAGAAGCTAGTCTTCAGTACAAGGTAAACTTTAACACGCGGGAAAACCTTCGCATCAACAGAACCATAACACGGGAAATGACGAGATTGTGTCAACGAATTGGTGAGCTTGACCCTCGCTATGAAGGAAATCTTGTCCAAGTTGGATCCGTTGCTGAAGACATACGAATGTTTACTGCGGATGAAATGGACTTCAATCTTGAGCTCTGCAATTTCCATTGTTTCAAAGGTGGAAGAGCTACAGCGAGATCCACGCAAAGAGATGGCGGAAATGATCACTTGGAGGTTCTTCTCGAGAGTGTTGAGGAACCAGAAATGTTCAGAGACCAAAACTTTATACTCTTTTTCAAAAGAGCAACTGAAAGAGCGCTAAAGAACTTTCAGTTCCAGTCACCATATTTGTCAGTCATTTACCCGGGCCTTGAGACAACCAAAGTGGGACTGGCACTATATCTCGCGTGGTGTGAACCTGGCCCTCGAACGCTTCTGCTCAGCGTGGATCTC
>NW_020868697.1:33649-52143 GCF_003789085.1 Penaeus vannamei
TGAGTATGTTTTGACCGAAAATGAAAATTGTTTTCTTGACTGGCCATTATTTTTAAGAATTTCTAAATCCATTATCATTGGTAAAGTTTAGCAAGACATGGGTATTTTAACATCTACAGAGGCTCACAAACAAACCTATATCATATTACAAATTTAAGATTGAAATGCTTCTTTTTATCCAGGTTGAAGTGGGTGATGAGAATGAAGAGATTTTAACAACCACTCCAATATCTGTAGCTTCAGCAATTCCAGCAGTAGCAGCTGTGACAGCAACAGCTACTCCTGGTCGGTCTTCACCAGCTCTGACTTTATCAGGTATGCAGAAAACTAGAAGATAGTGCCTTTGGACTGTATACAGGTTGAAACTCACTAGTCTAGCTATCATGGGACTAGATGGATGTCAGATATTTTGAACTGGAGAACCATATGGTAAAAAGGGCAAAATAATGTATATACTGTATTCTCTTTTTATATATTATATATATTCTCTTTTTCAGCGAAAGCATTTTTAACTTCTTTGCCATTTTTCAATGTCTATACTTGTCATTTGATTCGCTTTATCCAGTTGGTAATTGACTGTTTTCCTTGTGCAGACTTCATATCATCTCATCTCCTCTCTTGGTAGTTCATAACTCTGTGCAGAAATGATAACAATATTTGTTATTTGCGTGATTTTTTATATTTTTTGTAATATTCAACTTTCTATATTACAACCTACACTGCCTGTCTTCCCTGGAACTGGCACTCTTCCAGTCATAGTTCACAAACAGTATATTTCATATTTGTTTACCAATGGCAATAATACAAAAGCCCCTACCTAAATGCCAAGTGAGTCTAATCACCCTCCAAGAGCTTTGTGCACTCATGGTGAGTCATTCCCATTACCAGGCCTTCACCCAAAATGCTATGACATCATCACCCAGCCCACAGCCAAATTTTCCCATGACAGCATGTTCACATTACCAGCCCCTCAAGCCAGATTTTTTAATGACATGATGATCACGTCATCTGGATCATAGGGGTTAATGACTGAATTTCATTTTAAGTCTAAATCATGTAACACAAGCTTACATTTTCATTTTGCTGCATTTCTACTTCTTATACTAGCTGCCGGTCTCCTAGGAGGCAAAATTATGGGTAAAATATCAGTAGTCTGACACAAAAGCAGCACCACTTTCTGTATGTTATCTGTGTTAGATGTAAACATTATAGAGCAGTGACAATAATGGTTATTTTCCATTGAATACCGGACTAGTGTTGTCCAACCTGTGTTCCCTATTTTCACCTATTACTGTAAAGCTGGTGTTTTTTTGTTTTTTTTCATATAGTAGTGCTATTTATTATCTTATAATGTTATTGTATATTGCACTGAATCCATATTAAACATTAATTGTATAAAGAAATAAGAGGTAGTCTATGATAAACTTGTACATAATTTTGCTGTATTCTCTAAAATTAGATAGTTAACTTGAAGATTAAATTTAGTTTGCTTTGTCAGAATTGATAAATATGTAGTTACAATTGTTTTATTATTAGCCACTGAATAGAAATATGTACAAATCTATAAATGTTAAAGAATACCTTGAGAAACGGAATAAGTATGGGCTTGTTTTGATTACATATACTGTTATAAATGATTTTACAGCATACATTATGGAAACTAAGTGATGTATCTCTTTAATTTTTTCTTTACAGTAGACACATAAGAGGTTAAATGTAATATAGAGTATAATACAATACTTTGACAAATAGGGTAAGGATAAATCATAAATCGTCTCACAGGTCGTGGGGTCTCTGATAGAGGACGTGGTCGAGGAAGCAGTCTTCCACCAGCCATTGCAGAGAGACTGGCACGACATAAAGCTCAAGAACAGTTAGTGTATAAAAAGAAGATGAAACATCTTAAACAGATTGTAAAAGAACTTGTCTATGTAAGTTTTGATTTTTTTTTTCATTTTAGCATGGCTGACTTTTTTCTGTAAGGCTTAGCTTTAATACTTTATGGAGTTCAGTATGTTACCCTCCCTCTTCCTTTTTAACCCATCACCGACGGGTAAAATTTTTGGCAAGTTGACGTATGCACGGGTTTGTTGGCACACATCGGCAGTTTCCCCTGTTTGCCCGGCTCGATTGGTAGTTTGCGAGCGACATTTAGCACCTAAAAGCTTTTATTTTGCTAAAATTTATAAAAATATTAAAATTTTAAAGGTTTACCTTCATTATAGGTGCCATTGCCTAAAATCTTTACCATATAAATGAAGCCGCTACTATCAGAGAAAAACAACCTCCGTCCGATGAGCCAGTAGCGCGGGAATGGGCATGACATGATGCCCCCGGCATTCGGACCACAACAGCCATGGCATGTATGTACGTGCCACCTGGCGGCAACAGGTTAATGCATTAATGCCGAAGTCTATATATACTTATTTTTGTGTAGAATTATAGAATCGGCATCATCATCTTAAACAGATTGTAAAAGAACTTGTCTATGTAAGTTTTGATTTTTTTTTTCATTTTAGCATAGCATAGCATAGCATTTTAATATGGAGACTCAGTTATTGCTATCATTGCTTTTGCTTCCCTATGTATGGAAGTAAAGAGTCTTAAGAACAAAAAGTATTGTAATGTTCATATTCTATTTTTATATAACAAATAAGTATAGTCTGTTCAGTCTATATATACTGAAGGCCCTGCCCTCTCCCAGGGTTTTATCACATGCCCGGCATGGCTATTTCATAATTGATAATTGATATTTATATTCAACTTGGTTTTAGGATCAATATTTCTACTTCTTGAGTTCTCAGTTTTCATATTTTTGTAATTACATTTAGTCATAGTTGGATATGCTATTTCTTTTGAAACAAGAGTAGCAGGCTTGCTGGCAAGGCAGTGTTGCATTTGATAATTAACCAGTTGGATCCCATTGCATCACGGAAACCATGGTACCGAAAATATAGGCATTGGCTTATCTAAGTAGCCAACATCCAGGGTGTGTCGCGTGTAGGCCTGGTGCACGCAAACACCCATGAGCGGTGACAAAACTCTGTGTTTCCCTTTTGCAAAGTTATTTTGTGTAAACTTTTAAAGCTTTTTTGCCATTTTCTAATGTCCATATTTGTCTTTTGATTTGCTTTATCCAGATGGAAATAGCTTATTTTCCTTGCACAGACTCCTTATTATATATGTACTAAGTAACTCACTGCAAAAAAATGAAATATAGAACTTTGGGTTATTTTTATTATTATTATTATTTATTTATTTATTTATTTATTTTTGTAATTTTCAATTTTCCGTAATACAGCCTGCACCGCTGGTCACAGCGGCCATAAATACAGTGTGCAGCATGGAAATGGTGTCCGCCCAGGAGCCGGTGTTCTTTCAGTCACAGCTTAGGCACTTTACATTCCATATTCGTTAATCGATAGGAATATGCTAAAGCCCTCTTCTATGTGCCAAATGAGTCAAATCACACTCCAAGAGGTTTGTTCACATGTGGCAAGTCTTTTTTGTCCCCCTGGCCTTCGCAAGTTGGCGTCACCCGGCCTGCGGCCATTTTTTACCTGATGATGGCACGTTCACGTCACCCAGCCCTCAATCCAGATTTTTCCTTGACGGGACCATAACATCAGCCGGATCATAGGGATTAATAATAAAATTTGACTCATAGTCTGAGTAATAGCATTTGCTTTTTCTAAAATTTACTGTTCAACAACTTTTGAATCACATATGCCAGTTTCGATATATTTAATGGCTCATGAGAAAATTGATTATAAAGTACAGTAATAATATTATTAGATGCTGTCACCTTTTATGTTAGACATTAAGTGATGACAGTAGTATGTTCTCTGTCCATGGCAGGTTGAAGAGTGCATGATTTGATTGATAAAAGAGCAGGAAAATGAAGATGATTTGCTTTCAGAATCCTTTAATATAATTGCAGTCTAATTTACAAATGGGTTTTCTTATAAGACGTTTATTGTGTTGTTAAGAAAGACAGCATTGCAACACCTAATGAATTTTTTAAAGGATATGACATTGATGTGTTGTAACCAGTTTATGAGTATCAGACAAGGTTCTGCATGTATTGGATAAGTATTTTTCCCCCTCAGGAAAATGCTGCTCTATGTGATCAAGTGGCAGAAGTTCAACAGCAACTTGTTGTAGCAGCAGAAGAAAGAATGTTTCTACTCAAGAGACTGTGTCATCATCAGACAACTGCAGATCATCACAACCAGTTAAATACAAAGGTAAACATTACCCTGGAGTAGATGATGATTTTGATGAAATAATAGTGATGGCTTGAATGGAACAAAAAAAAAAATTAGTTTATGAGTTTCATGGGATTTTCCCAAATAGATGGCAGTTGGGTGTATATTCTCGAATGAACAGTTTAATTATCCTCTTTCATTTTTGAACAGAACAACAGCTACCTTGTTTTAGGAAGTGGCAGTATTGATAACTGGGACGGAAAGAAGCCTAAACAGACAACTTTGAAGCGTAAACCTTCTGATTCTAACCATGGTGAGAATGAAGCACATATATGCATACATACTTTATCATTATTATCATTATCATTATTGTTATTATTTTTATTACCATTATTGTTATCAGTATTATTTTTTATTATTGATTATTATTTTTTTATTATTGTTATGATTACTATTTTTATTATTTTTTATTATCATTTTTATGATTACTATTTTTTATTACTTTTATTATCATTTATTGTTTATTTTATTATCAGGACATGGTAGTCTCTAAAATGAATACTGTTGTGCCTAAGTATTTTATGTAACATCTGCAGGAAAGAAAATTTTATGAATTATAGAAATAAATATAAAGAGCTTATGATGAAATATCATACTCCTAAGTCATCTTTTGTGATTTATATGTAACAGTAAAAGTTACTACTTAAGTCAGGAGTGTCAAACTCATACTGTGCTGAATAAATGTGGCCCTTAGGAGAATCATGAATGGCATGTAGCGTGACAAGAATAATTATTAGCCCATATGATTAGGATACTGAAATTTCATAAATAACCCTTCTCCCATGATGGTAATGTCATATATATTGCTATTGCTGAGAATTTTGCTGTTATAAAGGGAAGATGCATAGTTTTTGCTCTACATGGTTATGGTGTCTTGATAAAGTAGACGTTTTCAAAAGGTTTGTTTTGAATCGGACAGAGCCCTTACCCAAAGAACATTTGTACATTTGGACATACATATCCAGAAAATGAAAATAGGCTAGATATGCATATCTGTCTGATAGATAGATAGATATGCATTGATTTCTTTGTATATGGGTATCCAAATATATGAATTTTCATTTGCAGTCCAAAATGTATTAATTTTTATTTGCTTTTTTGATAAACTGGCCTGTTATTTATAGACACTAAGATAAATTTGGCAATAAACTGTAGGAGTCCATGTCTAATGCATTTATATATATGTATGCAATTTTTTACTATCAATGTCACCATTTCAAAATTAACTTTTATGTGCAGGTATGTAGTATCAGAATATTTTAATACTTTAATCCTGGGAAGTGAGGTTTGTTGGCCCTCAAGATGATAGCTGAAATGAAAATTGGCCCTCAAAGGATTTTGAGTTTGACATCCCTGATGTAAGTGAATTACAGTCAGAACATTTTCTCTCCTACAGGAAATAACACTAATTCTTCAGCATCATCAGGAACATCAGACAAAGCTATAAAGGCCAGAAAGAGTGGAAGCAATAAACCAAAGCGACTGTGCCCACCCATCACCCTAGACTCTGCCGGCCGCCCCATATTTCCCATAACGCTTGGCCCCCTTACCATACATAGTCTTGGAGAGGTAAGATGCTCATTATACTTTTTCACATCAGACAGATGTAGAAAGAAGAGTATTAAATACTGCGTTGGCAAATGCATTTTACTTTCTTTTTTTTTGTGAAACAATGACTACTTGCTGCTTCTAAAGTTATTGAATGGTATTTCCTGGCATAGTGATTTTTTTACTCAACCCACTGATAATTGCTTTTGTGTTTATATGGAGATAAGGATGCTAATAAGTGTAAATTTGAACATGAATTTAATTTCTTTTTTGCAGATTGTCAGTGAACGTGAGGCATATCACAATGAGCACTGTATTTTCCCTGTTGGCTTTTGTTCATCAAGAATGTTTGCAAGTCTTCGAGATCCTCTCAAGCCAGTCCTTTACACTTGCAAAATTGTGGATGGTGGACCCATTCCAAGGTGAAACTAATGGTGGTCATGCTTAGGTTGGCATGCAAGACCCAGTTCAATATCTGATGGAGGCAGTGGGTTTGGATATTAGGTCATTCTCTTACTTGGGGCCTCTTTTGTTGCTGAATAATTTACCGTTTTCTCCTGCACCCCTTAGTCTCTCTTCTCTGTTATCCATTATTCTTAGTTCTCCTTGTCACTGTTTTTAGCATTAATGTCATTATACCAAAGTCATCATGATTATCATTATCACCTTTTCATTAACTTCATCATTAACAGTTACTATTTATCATCATCATCAGTCCTCTGCAATACCATGTCATCATTTCCACTCACCTCAATCATGATTGTCATCATCAATTATCACTTTCATCATCATCATCAAGCAGCTGGTAATTTTTTTCCATTTTCATGGGTGATATTGAATAATTATTGTATGTTGCTGTATCACATGCAATATCTGATCCACATATTTATGATTCATGTAGGTTACAATAGAAGTATTTGTCATATTCATTTATCAAGTTCCTTATAACCTAGGTTTGAGGTTGTGTGTGAAGATGAGGAGGAGTCTGTAGTGGTTGGCATGTCTCCTGCAGAATGCCACAATCACATCCTCCACACCATCAACTCTACACTCAATATGGACCTTCTTACTATTAGGTAGGTGCTTTATCACTGAAAGTACATGTGTGAGGCATTTCATTATGCTGCAGTAGTGTGAAATATTGTTTGTGCTGGTTTGCTGGAAATTCAGGGAACGGAAAAAGTGATTGTAAATCAAAAGTTATTTCCGACTGTGTAAGCTCAAAAGGACAGTCTTTAAGTATGGTTTTGCATGGCATTGCTGAATCCTGAGACTAGGTTAATGTTAGTGTTGATTCAGTGATAAGTAATGCATGTGAGATCCTATCTTATTTTTATTTTATTTTTAGCTAATGTATCATGTAATTGTTATTGTTTTGAGGAGAAAGAAATATTGAAAAATAGAGATTAAGGGATAGAATATTGTAATTTTCCTGAAATCTCTCTCTGTATATTGTAATATGAACCCTCATTTCATGTTATGATAAATCAAACAGGCCAGAGGGATCAGACAGTGAGGAACGAGGTTGTCGGTTTTTCGGCCTAACTCATCCCAGTGTCCAGAATGTGCTGCAGGCCTGCCCAGGTGCAAGAAAATGCTCAAAGTATAAGTGGGTTAAATTTGAGGTGAGTTTATAAATCAAATGTTTTTTGGGCTTGATGCATTTAGTAAGAGGCAGTTTATTGAACTTGATAAATATAGTATAGGGAACTTTTATGCCAAAGAATTCTATTTTATGTGGTCTTCCATAGAAAATAATGTATATGAAAAATTATATAAGATTGGATATTTGTTACCTTTTGAGTGTTTTTGGATGAGCAGCTCAACAAGCAAGATGGAACTTGTATTAGTTATTAATTAATGTCTTGCAGGTTTGTCGAAGTGAGGCAGAGGTTGAAAGTGTGTTTGAAGCAGAGAAAGAGGCCTCCTTATGCCATGAAGCCCTTTTAAGGAACATCCGCTTTGCTAGACATCATGTTACATCTCCTTCATAACAAAACGTCCCATACTTTTGTACCGGTAAATTAGTAAACAAACAGGTAACCGATGTAGATATATTAGAAATAAAAATGATTTCATAAAATTAGAAAGATGTTTGGTATTAGCCACAAGATCAAGTTTGATAAGTTTTTTTTTTTCGAGGGTCATTGGCTATTTTTAATGAATTCTGTTGCCAATGAGCTGCTTACTGTGCCTAGGTAAATAGGTAAAAATGAGCTTGATAGACTGCATGTTTGACACAAAGAGGAAAACAGAGCAAAGCGGAGCAAAGAGAAAAGGATAGAGAAGAGGAAGGGAGGGGAGAGGAGAGATGGGGATAGAGAAAAAAGGAGAAGAGAGGATAGGTTACAGAAGAGAGCAAAGGAGAGGAGACCATAGAAAAGAGGTGGACAGAGAAGAGAGCAAAAGAGAGAAGAAAGAATAGATGGAAATGAGAGAGGAGAGAAAAGCAGCAATGAGAGGAAAGGCTAGAGAAGAGAGCAGAGGAAATGAGATGACAGAAGAAAAAGAGATGTGGAGAAGAAAAGAGGAGAGGACAGAGAAGAAAATAGCAACATAGGAGGGTAGCAAAAGAGGAAAGGAGAGGACTGAAATGGAAAGAGAAATGGAGAAGAATGAAGTGAATAAAGGAGTGGATAGTAGTGGAATGAAAAGGTGAGAGATGAGAAGAGAGGTGAGGGAAGAATAGAGAGAAAGGAATAAAAAAGGGAAGGGCACGAGAAGTAAAGAAGAAAAGGGAAAGAGCAGTGAAAAAAATGAGGGGAGTTCATTTAACTTTAGGGAATGATCATATTCTAAGTGAATATTTTGAAACTTTCATCCAAGCATTTGCTATAAAATATTTTGACCTATGACAGTCCACTTCGAATAATTCAATATCAAAATTAATACGATTACTTTAAATACTTAGGTGAATATTTTGAAACTTTCATCCAAGCATTTGCTATAAAATATTTTGACCTATGACAGTCCACTTCGAATAATTCAATATCAAAATTAATACGATTAATTTGATCATTACATATTGTGCTGAGACTAATAAATAGCTTGTGATGATAATAGTACTGCAATTAAACATGTGAAATATAATGATAGGTAAAAGACCCTGCACTTTGACATATGTTGCTACTTCAGGAGGATATTTTTTTGCAAGAAAAAAAAATATATATATTTTTTAGCTCTTAGCTAGTATATGTCACAATTAATTTTCTATTTAGTTACATACACTAGTTGTTTTCTGAGCATTTGCCATATCTAACTGATAAATATATATGTTCCTCTATAACACTGATACTATTGTCAATAAGTGAAATACTCCAGAAAAAGCAAAAACTCCAGCTTTTTTCTAGTCTGTAAAAATATCTTTGGCATTATACTCATTTAATGCTGTGCAATAAATGTTAATTATTAAACACCTAATCAATTTATTTAGTAGGATATAGGAAGAAAAAATAAAAATAATTTAAAGCTAGAAATTTATTCAAAAATAGCCCTTACAAACTAGTTAACTACTTTTTTTCTAACAGCCACTGACAGTGCCCATTTTAAGTTATATGAGCAGAATGTAGTAGGCCCTACTTCTAAAATTCATAATCAGGTAAGTCAGTAAATCCTCTTTCTTTTAAGAGAGAATTAATTGCTTGGACTACGGAAAACATGTTCATTTTCTCATGCAAACTGTAGGGATCACTTTCCTTTTGAGCTCCTTTCACTCTCCCTTCTGTATGGCGACTAAGGCAGGCAAGGCGATCCTCATCTGGTTTAACACCCAAGAAGTTCAACATCTTACGAACCTCCTTAATGGGGCTTTCTCGGAGCTTTTCATAGAATACCACATGCAGTTTTGTTGTATTCTTTAGAACATATTCATATGTTGCCCTCCATTTTTGCAGTTTAATGTATGCAAACTCATGAAATTCTGAAAGTATATAAATATTTCTTTTTAGAAAAACAATACTGAGTAGTACTTTTTTTTTTTTAGAAAGTATGCAAACTCATGAAATTCTGAAAGTATATAAATATTTCTTTTTAGAAAAACAATACTGAGGAGTTCTATTTGAACAAACATTCTAGAAGAATAGTATATTTTGTTAAGATAATTGTAATAACATTTCTCTTGCAGTATCAAAGAGTGAGTTATAAATATTTACTTGTAGCAAAAATTACTAGATCAAAAAATGAAAGCCATGAAAATCCCTGCAATATCTGAATATTATTACAATGATTTAACAGTTACCTGGTGTTAAATAATAAGAGTAATCAATGGAGCCAGTAAATTTTTGTGAATCTGCTTCTATATTCCAATAATTCCAAAAGGACAAGATAGACCTGTGGGAAAATATGTAAAGAAAAAAGCAGTCTTCATTTTTCTGGTATTCTAGAAAGAGAAATAAATAAAAAACATGGAAATATTATATCATGCACTAAATACAAAAGAAGAAAAACTTATATAATACTTATTCCATTCCATCAATTATAACGAGTTTTGATTCATTGTGCTATAAACTAATGTATATTCACACTCTCCTACGGGGTTTCTTCTTCTATTCTAGAATTTACGCATTGAATAGATGAAAAAATTCGATATATATATATATATATATATATATATATATATATATATATATATATATATACACACACACACACACACACACACACACACACACACACACACACACACTACATATCTTGGCCATCAAAATATATTTTCTTTATATATATTTATTTTTCCCCGACAGATTTTAGTCAATTTATTCCAACTATTTGCACTCTGAAGGAGAAAATATATATTACATTTTCATTTATTATGTTGGTTTCTATGCAAGTAAATCGAATTTTCTTGTTTGAAATACTCTAGTAACTATTTATTTAAAGTTCTTGTCATATAACAAATATTTTTGTATGAAGATAATCATGCCTACTAATAGCTTCATACTTGTATATCAAGTTTTCTAAAGTGGAGAAAGGAAGCACTTTACATATATCAATCATGGCAAAATTATGTTTACAACTACACTGGTTATTAATGTACCCTTCAAAGTATGCACATGCACACAAGAGATTTATTTATTTATTTATTATTTTTTTATTTTTTATTATTTTTTAATTTTTTTGTTTTGTTAGTTAATGTATGCCTGCTTGTCAAGAATATAATTGAAATAATGTGATATAAATATGTACTGGTGTCTTTATATTTTCTTGCCCAACACTGATATTATATATGAAACTATTTGCATTTGCACTCCTGTAGGAGGAGAATATACACATTTAGATAACTGAAGTTGATGCTGTAGTTCAAAGTGTTGTGGATGAATCTCTTCCTCAGAAGTTATCAGTTATATCCACTTATCAAAGTTAATGGTAGTGCCTTGTCACATCACCTCTGTCCACGTTTGGAACTGCACTACACTCTTCCGGTTCTTTGCAACTTTTGTGTGACCAACAAAGGTCTCACATTGGTGTCCATGAAACCAAGGACTTACACAACTTAATTGGTGCTCATCTGCAGTGAACCTACACTTTGTGTGCAAAACAAGACTTGAAAATCCACAAATTGTCTTCTGTCACCAAGGACAATAGGATTTGCTTTGTAACACATTTTACAGAAGTGGGAATAGTATTCCATTATCACATGTTTTGATACATCCATCTTTGCAAATATTGTAGCTATTGTCCCAAACCTCATGGATTAAAGGAACATATGAAACCAAGCTTGCAGTTTCCCTGGAGAATTTCCAAAGAAAGTATCACTCCTTACCAAGATCTCTTAAATAAACTAGAGACTGCGACCGGTTTGTTAAAATTGTGCAAGGCTTGACCCAATGAATATTCATAAATACTGACATGCATATACACAGAAATAAATACGTATGTCTATATATCTGATAGATATACATTCATCTATCGATTTGTTTGGTTGATGTGTGTCTAGACTGATAAATATGCATATATTTCTTTAATTATGCATGTCAAGTTTACGAACATTCTTTAGGTCGGGCCTCGCTCAATTTTAACAAACCGGCCATGGATTAACATTTTCAAGCATATCCATCTTTTGCAGAGATATTTTGGTCTTGATCACTGACTACTAATACTTGCCCGATCTGTATGCTCCCCTAGCAAAAGATCCCATTGCATTATCCAAAAGCCAGCACTGACATCTTATTAATAGCGTCAAGACCTCTTCTTGGTAAATGCCGTACACTAAGATGACAGACGAATGCAGTATCCTAATGTTATAGAATTATATTTATATTAAGTTTAAAAACACATGGTTCTGAACTTTTATGAATGAGGTAAAAGGGAAATGAACAGGCAAAGTAGGTATAACCTGATAAGGTAAAGCTGGGTGTGGTAGAGTTCATAAGTTGGGTGAGCTGTAGTAAAACTTGCTGAAGTAGATACAAGGTACTTTTTTATCTAAATGGTATCACAACACCAAGTGTGCATCAATGTCAACCCAGTTACATTAATCCAGCAGGTTGGTAGGGAAGCAACAAACCAGTGGTCATTGTGTCTAAAAGAAGCCCATTAAAAGTCTTGGGATCGATGATCTTCACCATGGGAGGCATGAATTTGTGCCCAAGGTCTATGGCTATACTGTACTGTCAATGGAGGGTGCAAAAAGTTGATGTATCTTATAAAGGCTTCCTCTTCAGAAATCAAATATTTTATTTCTGCACATTCATAAAAACTGGCACAATTGGGCGGTTAAACCAGTCAGCAGCCCTATGAGTAGAGGCAACTATAGAAATTGCATAGAATTTCTATAGATTGTCATATTAACTTATTAGAAGAGAAGAAGAGTCACTTCTGAGATGAAAAGCAATTGAAATTTCTATTGGACTGAATTATTTTGGTACTGTATTACAGTCGAGCAAGCTACAAGATGTCTGTTGGCCTCCATTATTCAGGAGCTGACAGTAATAACAACAATTTCTTTTGGGAATTACTGAGATTGATAGTATTCTGACCTGTATTACTGGACCTGATCCTGTGATGTAGGTAAAATAACCAAAAGAATTGACCACATCTTGCTGAGTAGACTCAGAGGTTCCTCCAAATTCACTCTTCAACTTCCAATCTGTCTGGTGACAAACTGCCCATCTCAAATTGACTCTGTACTTGACATCAGATGCAGTAGTACTGTGGGATACCACCAATGCAGCTCATGAGTTTATCAGACAATTTCAAGAGTCATGGTACTGTGCTGCATAAATAAATTCATTGGGAGATCTGGAATTCTATTGATAATTAGTGTATCTTAGGAGAGGCATGGAACGACCCTTTCAGTCACTGCACTACTGGGAGTTTGGTTCTGGACTGTTTGTGTACATTAAGCTTGAGATGGCATTTGCTTCAGTGAATGAGTAATCACTAAAGATCTAATAACAAGGATTCCTAGATCAATATCATGGCTATATACTAGCATTGCAAATGAAGGTTATATGGATTGAGGCTATATGTCATTTGGCATGTGCCTACCACATGTTAACCTATTGTACCTGTAGATACTAGCATTGCAAATGAAGGTTATATGGATTGAGGCTATATGTCATTTGGCATGTGCCTACCACATCGCTTGATTATTTGGTAAGAACTCTCTATGAATTTATCAGTAGAGGAGAACCCTTGGGTTTTGAGGTCTTGTGGACCAAAACCTGATATTTTGCGCTGCTATAAAATCTTGATTTGTTAGTGTGGACTGAAGGCAGGGATATTGAAGTTCAGTAGAGCTTTACATGCTTTGAAAGTGTAGCTCAGAATTCTGGGCTGTTGGACTAGGAAGTCAACAAATGGGTTAGCCTGCAGGAGGATTCATGACCATGAATAAAGGTACCAGGTTCTGGAGAACCTGGTACCTGTATTCAAGGACCAGGGTCCTTGACACTGTTAGTTTTGTTATACAACAGCAGAACCTTGAATATCTTAAGCCATGAGGTCATATCCTGATACCCTTTGCAAGAACTCCTTGAGTTGGATCATGTAACACAGTAGGCAGGGATATATGTCCAGTCAAGGGATATGTTTCCAGTCAATGGGTTTACCAAGAGACTTCTTTGGGATGTGTTATTTTCAGCATACTGACTACTTAGACAATAAATTTGATTCCTTGAGAATAATCCTGCACATCCAGTTGACTCTTCCAGCGTGACATATGTATTCAACATCTAAATGCAGATTAGTTGTCTTGACACTTGGTAATGCCTCCATCATTGGCTGTGCTTCTGATAACAGCTAGAGGACTGCTAGTGTGGGTTGATATCTTCATTTAATAATAAAAAATAAAAAAATAAAAAAAATGATGGGTCAATCGTAATACATTGCCAATATGAACACTTCTTATAAATGCCATAGCGCTAGATATGAACGGTTTGTAGTAACGACGTACATCTTAGGAGACGCCTCTTCTCCGTAGTTGTGTAATACAATATAGACAAATAAAATTTTCTTTCCTCGTACTAGGATCACTTACTGTGCCCGACAGCAAACAAGAGATCAAATGCTGAGAAAGACCCGTAAAACAAACCAAATCAACAATTCCCCACCGTTGCCGTGAACAAGAAAACAACACTCCATCCCCCCCCTCCCATCATTCTGTTATAACGACTCACAAAACGCGGCGACTGACCAACAGGAGTTCCCAAAGCAAGTGACCACCACCTCTTCAACGCCAGAAGTTATTCCATCGCGGCGCTGGCCAATGGCTACTCACCGGTCCGTCGGCACCCCCGTTTTCTATGCCATATCCCTCAACAAGCACTCATCGTTTTCTTTGACTCGTAGCCCAACAAATACAAATCCTTATAAGGCCCTCTCAGAAGTTACCAATTTCCTTTTAATCATACCACACTATCGTACTGTTAGCCGCTGATTATCATGCTCTATATCTTTCAGTATTGAGGAATCAGAGTTGATCAGTCCATTAAAGAATAATATAGATCTGGCAATGCTTTGTCCCTTTCGTAAATTCATATGCAATACGCCGTAGCATCTATCACTGGGCATATCAAAACTTTGAACAACGGGCTCCAGCAAACTGAAATAAAACAGCTGGTACTTATTACAGTGTATACAATTATTTTGCAGTACCAAAGTTGTGGAAGGCATGGCATTACGCGATCTGAATTTGCAAAAAGGTCTACATAATTTTTATTAAATCAAGACTAGAAAATACTTTGGTGTTGTTCTCATATTGGTTTTCATGCCCTGATTATTCTTGATTAAAGTACTGCTTAATATACTTTACATATTTCACGTTTAAAATAACAGAGCCATGCTATTTTTGTAACCCCAACTTTGCGTGACTTTTAGTCGTAATCATGGCCGTGTCGACTGATTATCGAAGTTAGCATTTGGAATAAACTACGGAAATCAAACATAACCAAAATTACCAATGCTAATTTGCATGTGTAATTCTTTGATGAACAGCATTCAACATGGCTGAATTAATACATATTTGTCATTGCTCTAACCTAGTACATGTTTTTTTTTTTTAAATAGCTATGTACCCGGAAGTTGTCTGCATAAGTAAGAAATAAAGACCACAAAAATGCAGGCATAGTAAAAACAAGATTTCAATATGAAGGCGAGTCAACGGAGGAAGTATACCCTTCCTGATACAGATACCTGGCGGGGTTCCTGATGATAGCTATGACAGGGTAGTCTGGGTGGATGCGAAGCGGAAGGAGTGAATGAGTCTTGATGACGAGGGAAGTTCGCCACCACAGAGGGTCGTCCTCGCCCATATAACCTGTCAAGTTGAGACATTTTCAGGCTCGTCCTCATAAATGATAAAATAAAATAAAAGAAAAGAAAACAACAAACAAGAAGAAAGAGAAAAAAGAGGGAAACATTTATCCGCATGTCTCAAAAAAATATCTTAAACATGATCACATCAAACAATGGCGATCCGTAATACCTAAACCCTTAAGATACTTGGAATGGTAAACAGAGCCAGTGACGACGCCCGTAGCAGCCTCCAGCAGGTAACGGGTCCAGGTATTGCCCGAGCGGGGAAAGGAGAGGAGCCAAGTGCTGGGGACTCGCAGCCCGAACCACAACTTGTAACTGTATGAGCGCTGTATATTAGTAGTCGATAATTAGCTAGTAATGTGATATATGAGCGCGAAGCTCTTCCGATCTCTGGGGACTCGCAGCCCGAACCACAACTTGTAACTGTATGAGCGCTGTATATTAGTAGTGTCGATAATTAGATACTTGTAATGATGATAATGATACTGGTTACGGTTAACAGATACTTGTAATGATGATAATGATACTATTACGGTTAACAGATACTTGTAATGATGATAATGATACATAACAGATACTTGTAATGATGATAATGTACGGTTAACTTGTAATGATGATAATGATACTGGTTACGGTTAACAAATATAATGAAAATGTACATGTTGCCAGTACAAATGAAGGATAATACAGATAATAAATGGTAAATGTGCCAGACATTAAAAGTCATATAGCACTATGGTAAAGTATTGTCGCAACAAGGGTAAAGAATTGTTGAAGACGGATAAAATATATTAGTTGTCAAATATTGGAGAACGTTATAGAATAGTATGACTAGTAAAAAGGGAAAAGATGGGAGCAAATGAAGTAGAGCAGAGATTAGTAAAAAAGGAAGGGTTAAGGGGTAGGGCGATTGAGTGATACAGTGTATCTGTGACTACGGAGGGAATAGGGGCATTGGTCAAGGAAAACAGGAGGATAAGAAACCGGAGGATAAGAAGGGGGACTGGTGAAGGTGGTGGAGTATCAGAAAGCGTTAGGAGGGGAGGGGTCTGGAGAAGGACACTTGTGACAAAAGGGATTTGGGTGAGCAGAGTGGGAGTGGTAGAGAAGACAGGTGTGTTAGGAGAGTGTAGGAGGAAGGGGGTGGGGGGAACTTGAAGGGGAGGATATATCTTCAAATACTTTAACTGTAGAGGGAGTGGCCACAGATGGATTGGAAGGTGAATGAGGGAGCAGAGTGTTTCCTTGGGTCATCTCTGGGAAGTTTTGGATGTCTTCAAGATTTTCCAGAGGGAACTGGGTGAAGAGGATTGAGAAAGAAAGGTTCTCTTGTGCGGAGAAGATCGGATAGACATCTGAGGAGAGGAGGAAAGTGTAGGAGAGCATAATGCTGATAAAGTGAGGAGGTGGGGCAGGTATCGAGGAAGTGGTAGATATTGGAGTATCTGGACTTAGTCTGGCAAAGGAATTTGATTGGGGGGAGAGGGGGAGTATGGGTAGACTGGTTCGAGGTAGAGGGAAGAGAAACTGTGGGCGAAGTTGAGACATCTTGAGAAGATGAGAAAGGAGCAGAGTGAAGGACAATTTATGGAATAAATAGAAAGAGAAAAACCTCGTCGCCTAGCTTCCTGTCTGACCTCACGTAGAGTGAGGCCTAACTTGAATTTCAGAACTGCTACCTCACATCCGAGCTTATGGGCAGGGCAGCTACTATAAAATACATTATGGGAGCCACCACAATTGGCACATGTACGTGACTAAGCAGGGCAATTTGAACGGTCATCACATTGAAGGAGATGGAGTGGAAAATGTGGGGAGAGAAAACGAGGTGGATTCTGAAGGTGGGTGGTTCGAAATGGATAGAGTTGTCAGTAAACGTCGAGGAGGAAGTATTAGTAACAGTGGTCAGAGCCGTGGTCAAAGGAGGGGCATGGGCCGGAAAACCAATGAAATAAAATTTAGATGAGCTAGTTGATGAAGGGGCAAGCCATAATACCCTAAATAAGGTTAAAGAATCTTCATTTTTGGCCATGTTGTGCCTGAATAAAATGAATCCCCACAAGGGGTGAGGACTAGGCCATTAACCAAGAGAATACCGTGCCTATGGTTTCCAGAGGCCGTTCATGACTGGCACAAAGCCAGCCTTTCATCCATTCAGCACGGATCTCACGCCTTGGGAATGTGACAAGAAGAGGACGAAGAAGATACAGAAGAGGAAAGGGGGAGAAGAAAAGACCATGCAAAATTAGTTGAGCCGAAGGCTGAGGCTTAAGGTACGGTGCGATTCCCTACATTGAGCCTCAGTCTCCATCTCCTAAGCCTCCCGATGACAACGAGGAGGGAACTGGGGGATGCAGATAATAGCAATGCTGAATATAATAATACCGATAAAAATGCCAGCATTATCATCTGAAATAGGAGTAACAATAGCAATATCAGTATCATCAAATATGAATGCAATGAAAATTAATTATGACCTTTTGAGGTCAACGATAATATTTAATAACCTTAATATCACTGTTCATAATGATGATAATAATAAAAACATGAAATGTGATTTTGATTGCAGTAATAATCATGTAATTATGAATTCTATGATAGGGATAATTATGGAACAAAAATAATGATAATGGTGCAATACAAATGTTAATAATCATAATGATGACGAGAGCGATGAAAAAATTATAGTAGTAACGATGGTGATGAGGCAGTCATATCTGTGATAATATGAAAATAAAGGAATGATAATAACTAGCACGCATTCACAGATTGCAGACCTCTACTAGTGCAGAGAACACGGACTTTAAATTGTAATCTAACACATTTCAAAGAGGAAAAGCACATTTCTAGCCAACCAATCCATATCATAATCATACTGACAACTAATCTTTTAACTGGATCCCTAATCATTCTAGCCAA
>NW_020868697.1:54743-57243 GCF_003789085.1 Penaeus vannamei
GCCAATTGGTTTCTCGTTGATTTTCACGGCGCCGAAACCCGGCCGCCGAGGCAGTTTACGCCTTGCTTGTGTGAGAAAAGGAAGTCTCTGTCCATGCGTGCTTGTCGTTTCTGGTTTCGTCATCTATGCATAAGCAATGTTGCTTAGTGAGTAAACTTGTCCAAATAGAATGTATACATTAATTATACACGCACACATGCATACATCTAACACTGACACGCGTGAATAAAAAGAAATAGATTGTATATGTAGGGGTAACAAGGTAACTGAGTACACACATGCACATACAAAAACAATTATATGCAAGTGCAATATGAAAGATACCATATAAAAAGTGTCGAAAACGACGATAAAAAATGCAAACCTCTTGTCGTCCGTTCATTATCTAGCAGATTTAAGGAAACGAAGTGTTCTATGATCTAAATGGCTTGCAAATGGGCATGACACGGTTAAAAAAAAGATGTGGACAAAATCAAATATGTATTAGATTATGGAATGCTGAAGTGGCACGAAAAGCGGAGAGGGATAGTTGGGAGGATGTACCACAGCAGTCCGGCTTCACGATCAATCAGATACATGATATGGAGCGAGGTATGTGCGATATATGCATAATTTAGCGTTTATATTTTTTTTCTTCAGGTCACTGCGGTTCCGGAGTGGGATTCAGGGTAAGCCTGATATGCGTGGCAGTAGGAACAGCGCTGTTCACCTACCGTTGCCACATAACATCTAGGAGGCCGACCGTTAGTGCCACAGGGGGTATTACCGTAGATAATGGTGTGGGCTTCCAGCGTACTCACACCCAGTCTATTGATGGAGAGAACGCTGACTCAGGATCTTTCGGTAAGCTGGAGTATCGTCGTAAAGTTGTTTTTTCAGTTAACGGTCAGGGAGACTAATTTCTGTACTGTGGGGGCGTTGTCATCTAGGGGGAAACCAAGGGCTGCTTGAAAGGGGGGGGGGCGAAGGCTTGATAAAGAGGGTATTCATATTTGAGAAACTGCAGAAAAAATCATACTACTGAAGGCAAGTGTATATTTTCTCTGCGTTATTTACCAACATGTGCTGACACTTGCTCGTAAAATACAGTATTTAAAGGAGGGGGCACAGGGAAACGTTATATTGAAGGGGGGGGGGGGCTAGGATTAGAAAACCACTGATTTATGTTTAATAACGAAAGATAAAGGTTAGTTAAGTTAGATATTCCAAGAGGGTCCAGCGTTTCATTAATGATAAGATGAATATTTCAAAACTTTCATAGCGTATTAGCTTAAATACTGTTACTTATGCGATTTAGTACCCAGTTCTCTTTTAAACTGAAAGCTGGAACTGGTAAAGCTAGTTTTGTTTAGTTAGTAAAACTGTCTTGTTGAATAGACGGGTTTCCGTGAGAAAATTATATGGAGTTTCTTAATGATGAAAAAGTTGGGAACCATTGCATGGCATGTAGAGTACATATCAACTTTGTATGTTGTAGGCCTACATGTGTGGTTACTTCCGTTTAAATGCAGAAACCTCAAACATCATTTACAGAAGCGGAAGCCGGAACTGTTCAATATCGGAACCTGAATATCAACATGGAAGCGTCTTCACGTCAACTCTGGCCCAACGACACCCGGTGTAACAGGTAAAACTATAAGCATTTAATATACAAGACTTATGCAAGTGAAATTTGTCTTTCCTTGATAGGCCAGCATTTTGTAGAATCCGCCCCTGAACACTCGTCAGCGTTTCTGAACAAGACTTTGTTTGATGGACCCACGGAAGCAAAGAAGCTGAGTCATATTTTTTAAACTGCGGGAACGTATGGGGACGGCTGCGAGCGATTAAACTTCGCACGGCTGAACCCTTCCCGCCCGGTTAGAGGGAAAATAACAGTGAATTGTGGTGATTATGTGCTTGCGTAGCGGGTGGCTGAACATAAAGAAAAAATATAGATATATATGAGATTTGAACAGATGTTTAAATATTATTTTAGAATTTCATATTATTTACATTCATAATGAAAATACCAATCAATTCATCGTTATCTACGTATGCATTAAAGAGAGTATATGTGCCTTTGTAGGTGTTCACGCCTTACGTATCCTTTTTTATGCATTCCTTTCGAAACACATTCGTATCCCCACTCCCCTAAACTTCCCACGCCTTCGACTTTGGCCACAAACTCATGCCCGGTTACTACACTAGACTCCCTCATATGCCCAGGCTGATGGTGAGGCCTGGCCGGGGCATCAGCCAGACGTGGCTTCTCTCCTTCCCTCGCTCTGGCAACACCTGGACCCGTTATCTGGTAGAGGCTGCCACGGGGGTCTTCACGACGTCAGTTTATCACGAGAACTTGCTCATTCGACTCGGTAAGTTTGATTTGTGTTTGTACTGTTCGTATTAATGCCATCTTCATTACTGATGTTATGAATGGCGTTAGCGTTGTAGTTTGCGTTATCGTGGCTCTTCACTTCTGTTTTCCAGGTTGGTGTATTCGGTGTTAACTCTTGTG
>NW_020868697.1:63339-70839 GCF_003789085.1 Penaeus vannamei
GGTACGCATTTCTCAGATTCAGTCAAACCTTTTTTTTTCTGAGGTCGCATGAGGTTTTGCATCTTATCGTATCCACCGTGAGCTCTATGTCCGATAATTAGATAATGCCAATGATTCGAGGTATTTACTTTTCCCATTGATAAAATTATATCAGGAAATCAAAATATACCATCTATTCTGTGATATTTTTGAGCCTATAAGGTTGTATCTTAGAGGTACAGAAAGACTCTGAAGACACTGATCCCACAGAAGACAATTTCACGTCATACGATGCCGACTCATCAAAAATGTCTTTCCGGCGACCGCCATGTCTGACTTCAAATTTTACCTATATCGAGAGACATGTATTTGATATACTGCTAAAAAGACACAAACATTTTATGCACCTTTGAAAAATAAATTAGTATCAAGAAACACGATGCGATTCGTATTTAATGAAAATATAAATTCCCATCTGAGCCTGCGTGGAATATATATGGAAAATATCGCGCTCTGACTGGTTGGCA
Organism: Penaeus vannamei; assembly: GCF_003789085.1. Taxonomy (NCBI): domain Eukaryota; kingdom Metazoa; phylum Arthropoda; class Malacostraca; order Decapoda; family Penaeidae; genus Penaeus; species Penaeus vannamei. The sequence continues at coordinate 63,846 of NW_020868697.1, forward strand.
GGAGTGTATCAAACTGCTTGAAAGAAGAGGCAAAGACTATACAAAATGAAAAGAGGTGTCAACAGGTTTCAATAATGTGGGCTTAAAAGGCAAACATCAAAATGTATAATATCTGGGTTTCGGGGAAGCTACAAAAAGGCCTATATACTACTATCGGGACTATATGAGTATTATCGGCATCGCACTTATCAGAATTGCTATATAGATACAACACATAATTCGCATTGAATGTTGCATTTTATCCCCCCACACCTTAAAATATATGGACATTAATCTTAGGAAGAACTACGAAGCAATGGTATAATGCACCTCAGCTTAATCTTAAAGAAATGAGACCCAAGAAAATTTGGCAACAACTGCCCCCTTAGTTACCTCATGTAATGTATCTGCTACTATTAGACTTTCTAGGATATATGAGAACATAATGCTCCAAACCAAACCAACTTGCCTGAAAACAACAACAAAAAGAACAAACCACTGTACCTAAAATTCCAATATTTCGCAAAGCCTTTATAATCGGCAGAAACAAGAAATAGGCATATACTGTGCACTGTATTGGTCTGCATTGCCATAATGATAAAAGCAGAGGGATACAACAGCGGGTGGCCATCTCATTCAAACGTGTTATTGCTTCTATTTTTTTCTGAAATGCTATGAACAGAGAATGCAATCACTGGTGGGCGGGTAAGCAATTTATGGTTCACCAATGATATCAAAATCCAAAAAATGCCTGTAACCGATTTTGGAAAATTAAGTCAAAATAAATAAGCACAGGTGTGATGCTGTAAAAAAAAAGTATACCGTCGTGTCCTAAATTTGACCAATTAAGACATCCAAACACAAACATATCCCTCCCGAAACTCATATGAAAATTGATGCATGAATAAAATTAATCTCTAATATAAGACCATACATTTTCGTTTCTATTAACAATTCTCTGTAATAGGAAATGTGTTTCAACTGATCACATTATTGAAAGCTTACCATTGTTAAATTTCTAGTTTCAACCAGCCTCGGACTTCCGAAACTCTTTAGTGAAATATTCCATAGCTGATTATTATATCGAATTTAACTCGTTGACGAGTGATGAAACATGAATTCCCCGACGCCAATGATGATAAAATGTGGTTGTCATACTACGTACTGTACTTTTTGGAAAGAATCGGAATAAATTACACACATCAAAACGAAACAAAACAGTAAAATAGCTTCAGAACGTCCTCGTTGAAACTCTACGGGTACATAACCATTTTTCACCCATACAATTCACCATCTACAATTTAGCGTTAATACTGGAATTGTCTTTTGTCAGAGCACCAACTGCTGTAAGAGGCCGTGGTGGATAATTGTGTGTATTTATGTATATGTATATTGTATGTAAAAAGAAAAAGAAAGAAAGAAAAATCTTAAGTAACGAAACATCATTTAACCCCAATTTTGTGACGGCACACCGAATCCATCCGTAGGCAACAGAAAATGAACTTGAACAAATTAGGTTGTGATTTTCAATACTACTGCGTGTATTTTAATATATGGAAAGTTTTTATCCCTAGCCAATCTTCGTGCTTCCCTAGTCGACCGCCGTGCTTCCCTCGTGCTTCCCTACCGCCGTGCTTCCCTCGCCGTGCCTTCCCTAGCGACCGCCGTGCTTCCCTAGCCGACCGCCGTGCTTCCCTAGCCGACCGCCGTGCTTCCCTAGCCGACCGTCGTGCTTCCCTAGCCGACCGTCGTGCTTCCCTAGCCGACCCGTGCTTCCCTAGCCGACCGTCGTGCTTCCCTAGCCGACCGTCGTGCTTCCCTAGCCGACCGTCGTGCTTCCTAGCCGACCCGTGCTTCCCAGCCGACCGCCGTGCTTCCCTAGCCGACCGCCGTGCTTCCCTAGCCGACGTGCTTCCCTAGCCGACCGCCGTGCTTCCCTAGCCGACCGTCGTGCTTCCCTAGCCGACCGCCGTGCTTCCCTAGCCGACCGTCGTGCTTCCCTAGCCGACCGTCGTGCTTCCTAGCCGCGTTGCTTCCTAGCTTCCTAGCCGACCGCCGTGCTTCCCTACCGATAGCGACTACCGACCGCCGTGCTTCCCTAGCCGACCGTCGTGCTTCCCTAGCCGACCGTCGTGCTTCCCTAGCCGACCGTCGTGCTTCCCTAGCCGACCGTCGTGCTTCCCTAGCCGACCGTCGTGCTTCCCTAGCGACCGTCGTGCTTCCCTACCCGTCGTGCTTCCCTAGCCGACCGTCGTGCTTCCCTAGCCGACCGTCGTGCTTCCCTAGCCGATCGCCGTATTTCTCTAGCCAGTCCGATAACCAACCAAAACTAATAAAGAATAAATACCTGATTTAATCAGCCAGAGGAGAATGGGTAGAGTTCTGAAGATGCATTGATTAACATCGAATTTGCACTGTTGCTTGCACTTGGGGCACTCTATTGTTTTATAAAACGAATCCATGTTCTTGCACTAATTCAGTGTTTCCATTTTATCCTCGCGTTATTTCGTGTTATAAATCATACCACTGACAAACCATTTCACCCGTTCATTTACACTCTCAGTAGCAGTTCGAATACCACGCGTGACCACAGTGACAAGACTTCTGATTTCTGAACTTCTGACCGAAGACTATATACTAAAGATAGGAGAGCATAACAAAAGTCTGTGAACCCCAACGGTTGGCGGGTAGTGTAATACCTGAACAATAGATGGCGTAGTGGACGCGATGTTTCGTTTTTTTTTCTTTTTTTTGGTTTGTTTGTTTTCGCATATATCGTCTCTGTTATTATTTGTTACTCAAAACTTTTTTTGGACGGGTAGTGTAATACCTGAACAATAGATGGCGTAGTGGACGCGATGTTTCGTTTTTTTTTCTTTTTTTTGGTTTGTTTGTTTTTGCATGTTTTACGCTTCCTATTGCTTGTTTTTGCATGTTTTATGCTTCCTGTTGTTTGTTTTAGCATGTTTTATGTTTCCTGATGTTTTAACTGCAAGCCTGCTTTGCTTAATACTTTCATTGATGATGGCTTGAAATCAAATAAAGAATTGTTTTACATAAATGTGTTGTGTTTATCCTTGATTTAATGACACAACAAAAATGAATTAAAAAGACGTAGAATTTATTAAAACCGAATGATTGTGGAGTTTATTTAATAGATTTGTTTAATAAATTATAGAGTTTATTGAATTTAAGTTTATATTCACTGTATTAACACCAAAGATATTTTCTGCAATAAATTTGTATAGTATTTAAAACAATAGAATAATCTTATGATGTCATGTAAATATGCATACACATGAGATAATTATTAATGTTTTATTGTCGTTTTCTGAAAAACTGCAAAACCTTATTTTAATGTATTTAAAGTAATCTCTGATAAGAGAAAAAAGTTACTAATGAACAGAATAATTGTATAATTCCAAGTAAAATCACACACACACACACACACACACACACACACACACACACACACACACACACATATATATATATATATTATATATAATATATATATATATATATATATATATATATATATATATATCTTTGATAGTTATATTTCGTCTCTTATTTAAAAAAGACATTGTAAATTTTCAACTGAAACTAAACCGTCAAAACTATAAAATAAAAAAATAAAAAAATAAATAATAATGATAATAAAAAAAATCTATATAAATGTATAGTCCCCCTATAAACGTTCTCTTTTCGCAGTTACATATCTGAACAATAGATGGCCCTGTATGAATTTTTGGACCACATTTTTTTAATCGGCCTGATACGTGCTCTCCTAAGCTGCGCAGAACTCCGAAGTGACGAGACCTGTACTTATATAGACCTTGATCTTTCGTATATAGTTTTGGACCCTATGTCCAATGACGTATCACTGCGCCATACACTGACGTCACACCAAATTTTGAAGAGCGAAATATATGAATAGGTTAGGAAAATTGTTGAATGACTGAATATAATGGTAATCTATATCGTTTGATGATTAAGTATCAAAAATCAACGTGAAATTACGCGTAAACGTCTATCAAACGATAGATAGTAGCACACGCACTACTTTCTTCAGCGTCATATTCAGAGTTACATGGTTTGTTTACATTGACCAAAGACTATATACGAAAGACAAGAATGTCGAGCAAAATCCTGTGAGTAATGCGGCGTCGGCGCAATAGATGGCGTTAATAAGCATCTCGTGACGTCATCTCATACCGTCTGTTTGTTTACATAGAAGAGCGAAAATTGGAATGACAGTTCCGACAATGCTAGGAAAGTCTCATCCTTGTTCTGCTTGTAAAAACCAAAAAGAAGAAAACAAACAACTTATATTTCATGTTCTTCCCAAGGAAAAAGAAAGGTGCGTAATATTCATAGCTAAGATATAAACTTAGATATATGATGTTCAGATTGACATCAACAAGATATAAACTGGATCGCATGAAATTATTTTAATTCGTAAAGGTGTCATCATAACGCCCCTCTAAAAAAAAGTAGAGGCCAAAAATCGACTTAATATTGTAGTGTAAGCCTTTAACTACAAATTGAAGTAAGTTGAGGATAGATTTGACATCAATATATTGAGAAAAAAAAATATATATATATGAAAAAATAGTGTCAGGTTGGTAATGAGTTCAATTATAGCTATCACCCTAATCAGCATATATATATATATATATATATATATATATATATATATATATATATATATATATATATATATATATTGATTGATTGAACAATGTTTTATTTGGTAGATCTGTATAGTAGAAACAAATAGGAAATATAGAAAAAAAAAAAATCAAATGTTAACAGGGCAACGACGAGTGACCCTTGCCAGCATTTACAAGGCGTATTTTCTGGCAGTTCCTAGAAAAGGGGGTAGGGGCAGAGCCTCCCTAATCAAACATGATTTTTTTTTTTAATGAGGAAATTCATTTGAAACTCATGCGGTCTTAATGTGAAGAACTGAAGTAAAAATGCACGATTTGACCATTGATTGTAAAGGTTTTATTTAATAAAAATATTGTAATACTTATTCTTTAATTTATCATCCTTAAGTTCTATGTATTGATGCATGTTTGGCAATATAATCATATATATGACATGTATTTGAAGGAATTGTATGAAGAAAATAAATGCTATTACAAAGTCATTATACATATGAATTATTTCACTATATATATAAGCAATTAAGCAATTCACATACCCCTCTGAATAGGTTTCAACCAAAGACTATCTACGAAAGACAGGAAACATGCTATCTAACGCAATCTAAAAAATGTGAGCTCCCCGGTAGTCTACCAGCGCCATCTGTTGACTCGACGCCCAACTGAACATCCGACGTCGTTCAGTGGGGGTGTGCTCACTCGGGCTTATGTTCTTGGTCAGTTCAGACTTATTCAGAGGGGGTTGGGAATAGCTTATTTACTATATATATATATATATATAATTCATATCGTATCATGACTTAGTAGTAGCATTTATTTTCTTCATATAATTCTTTCGCCCCTCCCAGCCCGAAACTACCCATTCGGCAATTTAGGGCTGGTGAACAACTATAAATTGGTAGTTTATACATGCACGGCATACATACGGCGTATACAACATGCCATATACATGACACATTAAACCACGTGGCACAATGAACTTATAGGCCTACAGTCACATAACATTAGTGACATATAATGTATATGATTATATTGCCCAACATGCATCAATACATAGAAATTGAGTATGATAAATTAAAGAAAATTATTACACCTTTACAAATAAATATACACATTATTTCAAATTCTTTCCTCATAATGCTGCCTGGAATGTGGTATACTCTGGCTTCGTCGTTGTCCTGTTAACATTTGAACTTATTTTACTTTTTCTATATTTCTGTTTTTTTCCTACTATATAGATCTACCAAGTAATGATTTCAATATATATATTGTTCAATCAATATATATGCTGATTTTGGTGATAACTATAATCTAACTCAATATTAACCTGATAGTTTTTTTTTCACTCTATTGATGTCAAATCTATCGTCAGCTTACGTCAAATTGTAACTTAAAGCTTGCACTATATTATTAAGTAGATTTTTGGCCTCTACTTTTTTAGACGGGCGTCATGACTTGACACCTTTACCAATCAAAATAATTTCTTGTGATCCAATTTATAGCTTGCTTATGTCAATCAGGACGTCACATATCTTAGGTTATATCTAAAAAAAAGAAAAAAAAAAGATATTACAAACCTTTCTCTTTCCTTGGAAAAAAAGAAATATAAGTTATTATTCTCTTATTTTTGCTTTTTACAAGCAGAACAAGGATAATACTTTCCTGGCAATGTCGGAACTGTCAGAACAATTTTCGCGCTTCTCTGTAAACAAACAGACAGGTATGAGATGACGTCATGAGATGCTCATTAACGCCATCCATTGCGCCGACGCCGCATTACTCACAGGATTTTGCTCGACTTTCCGGTCTTTCGTAGATAGTCTTTGGTTTCAACTAGCAAAGAACTTGAGCGCGAGTGAGCACGCTTCCACTGAAAGACGTCAGCTGTTTAGTTGCGTCGAGTCAACAGATGGCGTTGGTGGACAACCGTGGCCCTCACAATTTTTTAACGCGTTAGATAGCATGTTTCATGTCTTATATAGTATTTTGTTAACGGGCGACAAATTCAGGCACCTTTATTTTAATATTATGACGTAATTATGTCTTTCCGCGCTTTAAATTTGACTTTTTCAATTAGATTGCATGTCGTTCTTTCATTTCATTTCGCAAGTAGCACCGTCAATAATCTCCGCTTTTGAACGGCGCAGTGAGGACTATGGCAACAGAAGTGAAATTTTCAGTTGTCGGATTTGCCGGTAGTTGGCTGCGCATGTGCAACGTACGGATATAAGAAATATATCTACTGATTTGACTGCACAATTATATACAATGTATGGCATATTTAGTGAATATTCATTGATGAATATGTATTTTGGTATAATGTGATTAATTAAAGATAGCGA
>NW_020868697.1:90839-105839 GCF_003789085.1 Penaeus vannamei
TGGGGTTTTAGGTTACCTTTAAGGGTGAGGGTGAGGACGAGGGTGGTTGCTTGGAATACGTTGTGTGTTGACAAGACGGTTCGCGTTAATGCTGAAAGAGGATTTCACGTTGTGCAATAAGGGCAAGAAAGACACTTGGTAAAGACAAAGAGTGTTTACAAGTTTACATTGCTAATATCACGTTAGATATTGTGATGTGTCATCCTTCTGAAATTTCTCGCTATATGTCATGGGTAATCACTTACTAATGACATGGAGTGACATTTTTTCCACTAATCCGTCAATCCTTTCTTCCATTTCGATACAAACAATGGAAGAGCGCCCATATTCTCGACAATTAACGCAAATCACAGAACAGAAACTGAGTTTTAATATACATTTTAATAATCAACTTCCGTCATATCATAATTTATATATCCCTGCGCCTTTGATGATACTGATCAGGTACGTATTAAACAACAAATGTTTTTCTTTGAGTTAATTATTATAATTTTACTTTTAAAACGGATGTACCAAGTAGAATTAATAGTTAAACGTTTCTGAGGAAGATCTCTATCGGTTTCCGAGAAAAAAGTAAAAAAAAGAAAAAAAGAAGAAAAAAAAAATAGAAATTGATAATGATGAAAATGATTAAATAATGCTTTCCAGTCAGCTGAATTCAGATCTAGTTATCGTGCTTATGTGATAACTCCACTAAATCATCTCATCCGGAACATGATCCAAGGAGCTCATCTCCCCCTCCCCCCCTCCATCCCCCGACTCCCTTCCCCCAGCACTTCCTCTCTTCTGTTCTTCTCTCCCTCCTGTCACCACTCTTTCGCCTCTTCATTGTTTCAATTTCTCTCTCCTTCCTCTTTTCTCTTCCCCCTTTTTTTCTTACTAGCATTCTTCCCTTCTTCCCACTCTCGCTCCCCTCTCTTCCTCCCTCTTCTTTATTCTCCCTGCCTCTCAGATCGTTCCTTCCCCGCTTCTTCTCCCTCCCTTTCCTCTTCCTCTCTCTCACCTACCCTCTTCTATGCCTTCTACTCTTTCCATCTACCTTTTCTTTACTCTTTTTCTATTCTCTTCTTCTCCTCTCTTTCCTCACCCTCTCCCTTTCCTCTTCCTCCCTCTACTACCTCCATGCTGCCTCTCTCTTCCCTCTCCTATCTCCCATTTTTTTTCTCTTCTCTCCCTCTCCTTCTATCTCCCTTTTCTCTTCCTCTTTATCCCCCCCCCCTTTTTTCTCTCTTTCTCCTAACCCTACTTACAATTTTCTCAATCGCCTCTCTCTCCTTCGCCTCTCCCATGCCTTCTCTCTGTCCTCCCTTTCTACATTCTCTTCTCATTCTCCTCTCACCTTCCTCTCACCTCTCTCTTCCCTCTTCCATGCCTTCTTGTCCCTTTCTCTATTCTCTATCCCCCTCCTCTTCATTCCTTCTTTCCCTTGCTCTCCCCCTCCCTATCTCCATTCTAACTCTCCTCTCTCTCCTTCCCTTTCCACTTTCTCCTTCTCCACCTCCCCTCTCTCTTTCTTCCTCTCTTTTTTTTCCTCGCCTCTCTTTCCCCCCCCTCCCCCATGCCTTATTTTCTTTCTCTCGCTCTTCCTCCTTTCTTCATTCTCCTTCTCTTCTCACTCCTCCCCCTTTCCACTTTCTCACTCTCCACCTTCCGTGTGTTCTCTTCTCTTCTTCTTCTCCCCCTCCCCTCCCCCATGCCTTATTTTCTTTCTCTCTCCTCCCCCCTATTCCCCATCCCCCCATCTCCCCCCACCCCTGCCTCCTCGCATCGAGCAGGCGAGCGTTAACATTCCAGCGCGAGGAACGGCGCGGCGGCCGCAGCTTCCTCGGGCTTCGGTCGGTCGGGCTCCTCACCAGCTTACCTCGAGTGTCAGCTACATTCCCACACGTAGCAACACCTGCCCCGGCCCGCCCTCATGCCCGGCCCTCACCTGCACGCCGGGCCACGTCCTCCTCCTCCTCCTCCAGGCCCTCCTCAGACATCACCTTGGGTTACACTCCAACCCTTTCCTGGCAATGCCACGCCCCTCTTGCCCCAACGTTCGTTGTGCGGAACTCCCTTTCCACAAGCCACGCCTTCGTGCCCGGTCTCCACCTGAGAACCACGTCATGCAAAGCCACCGTCTGTACGCCGCGCCGTCGTGTCCAGCTTTCATGCACTCGCTGCGCCCACATACCCAACCCTCATTTATACACCATACCACATGCCCAATCCCTCACGTGCAGGTCCCATCCACATACCCGACCTTCACTTACACACATATCCCACTTACACAAACCTCATTTACACACCATACCACACATCCCAATCCTACATTGTGATTACACCATACCCACTGTATGCCCAACCCATCACCGCTTGCACGATCCCATACTCATACCCTGACCCTTCCACTTAACACACGCATACCTACATGCTTCCAACTCCTCACGCTGCCGCACTCCATACTCGGACCTTCACCTTACACACCATACCTACGAATGCCCAACTCTCCATGTTCACATACCCGAACCTTCACTTACACACTCTTATACCCACTTACACAAAAAACCTTTTCAATTTTAACCACCCCACCCCCATAACCCACATGCCTCAATCGCTCACGTATTTACGCCCGCGTCCTCATAACCCAAACCCTCACCAAATGAGCCACGCGCCTCGAAGCCCAACCCCGCCCGCCAAGCCACGCCCCTTCCGTTTACCTACCCGAACCCTCCACCTAGGGCCCCCGCACGTAACGAAGCCGCCACCCTGCCCCTGCTGCTCTCTTCGGTCTGCGACGGTCGTCCGGGGCAAGCCGCCTGCGTTGCTGCAGGGCCGCCCCGCCCCCTCATGCATCTTATGCCAACTTGCCATCGTGCATGTGAAGCGCAAATGGCATGCTGATATGCGCAGGAAGGCCTAAAATAAGCATGAATAAGAATTGATAGGTAGGAATAATAGGAAATAAATCGGATAATTCCAATAAAGACAAAAGCAAAAAAAAAAAGAAAAAAAATATAATAAAAAATTATTATTTAAAGAAAATAAACATGAAAATAGCCTAAAAAAAAAATAAATAATAAAATAGATAAATTAATAAATAATAAGACTCGATTTATTTGTCCACATTTGTTATTGGAAGAAGACAGTGACATCTCGGGAAAATCCTTATAAATCGCAAGCAGCGAAGAAAACTCTTTTTTTGGTGGTGGAATTATATTTAAACCTGATGCTGAGCCTTTTATTTATAAAAAAGACTGAGAAAAAAGGTTCTCTTTCAATCTCTCTGATAAGGTTATCTCGGTCAATTACTCGTGTCTTTTTTAGAATTCCTTAGAGGCGCTTCACTAAGTAGAAGCCCGCTGAGTAATCAGCCCAGAATAGCAGCGAGTCAAGAGAGAGACGAGCACGACGACGAGAGGGAGGGAGGAGAGGAGAGAGAGAGAGAGAGAAGAGAGAGACGAGAGAAGAGAGAAGAGAGAGAGAGGGAGAGAGCAGACGAGAGAGAGAGAGAGGGGGCGGGCGGCGTTTAGAGGCAGAAGAGAGGGGCGGGCCGAGGTTTTTTTAGAAGGAGAGGGAGGTTACGAGAACGAGAGGAGTTTTTTTAGAGAGAGAGAGAGCGGTGTTGTAGGAAGGAGAGACAGAGGAGGTAGAGAAAGCCAGAGAGGGAGCAGAGAGAGAGAGAGAGAAGCACGAGAGCGCAGAGAGACGGCAGACCGATGAATGAGAGACGAGACGAGACGAGAGAAGACGCCGTGAGAGAGAGTGCCGGTGAGAGAGACGAGAGGAGGAGAGAGGAGAGATGAGGAGTAGAGATAGGTGTTAGAGAGAGAGAGATAGGGTTACGAAGAGAGAGATAGGGTTTAGAGAGAGAGAGGAGAGATGGCGTTAGAGTAGAGAGGAGACGAGATAGGATTTAGAGAGGAGAGAGCATGAGGTTAGAGAGAGAGAGCATCAGGCGTAGAGAGAGCAGAATTAGCGGTTAGAGAGAGGAGAGAGAGATTAGCCGTTTAAGTAGAGAGAGAGGAGATAAGGGTTAGAGAGAGAGAGGATAGCGAGCCGGTTAGAGGAGAGAGAGATAGGGTTGAGAGAGAGAGAGATAGAGTATAGAGCCAGAGAGAGATAGGACGTTAGAGAGATGAGAGAGGGTTATGGAGATGAGAGAGAACCGGCCACGTTAGAGAGAGAGAAGAGAGGGTTGTAGAGAGAGCAGGGCGATAGAGAGAGAGAGGCGCGTTTAGCAGAGAGAAGAGAGATGAGAGATGCATTGAGATGAGAGCAGAGACGAAACTACTCTGATGAGAGCAGCATGATAGACCAGACTGAGAGAGAAGAGTACGCACTGCAGAGAGAGAGAGAGAGCAGCAGAAGAGAGAGTATGGTTAGAGCCAACGAGCAGAAGCCGTTAGAGACGAGAGTAGAGAGCAGCAGGGGTTTAGGCAGAGAGCAGAGGAGAGAGCGGTTAGAGCAGAGAAGAGAGCGCCGTTATGCAGACGGCAGAGGAGAGAGGTTAGAGAGACGATGAGGAGAAGGGACTTAGAGAGAGAGCAGAGAGAGGTTTAGGAGAGGGCCGTTTAGAGAGGGTTAGAGAGAGAGAGAGACGAGCAGAGCAGAGAGTGGAGAACCGAGGTTGGAGGAGAGAGAGGAGGGAAGGCGAGAGAGAGAGAGTGATCCTGACGTGAGTGTATATAGTGTGAATCGTGAGTGGACTAGCCAACTGTAAGTGACGGCTGGACCCATAAATCTTCGAGTGGGAGGCAGAGAGAGAGAGGAGAGCGAGAGCAGATGAGACGAGAGAGAGAGAAGAGAAGAGAGGAGCAGAAATGCAGAGAGACGCAGAGAAAGATGGATGAGAGAGAGAAAGAGAGAGAGAACGATGGAAGACTGACGAGAGAGAGAGAAAGAGGCAGCAGAGAAAGAAAAGAGAGAGCAGCAGAAAGAAAGAGAGAGCAAAGCAAAGCAGAGAGGAAAGAAAAAAGAGAGAGAGAAAGGGAAAGACACTTACCGACATTAGCCCACAGAGAGCAGATAAGAGAAAGAGCAGAAGAGAAGCAACGATAGTTGAGAGAGGAGACTGAATGCACGATGAAGAGAGCCAGAGCAGAGGAGCCAGAGAGAGAGATCGAATGAGAGAGATGAGCGCAGCAGCCAAGAGAGACGAATGAGAGAGAGATTAGCAGAGGCAGCCAGAGAGGAGCAGAGAGGAACGCAGCGCAAGTCAGAACACAGTTCCTAAACCTGGGCCGTTTGCACCGCGTATGCAAAAGCTAACAAGGAAAATACATATGCAACGCCAATAAATATGAGCAAAATGTTGAAATCAATTATGGTGATAATAGTCTTTGACGCGCTTAACACAGATTTACCAAGCGTGTTCACTTTTAAACAACGTTGATATCAAAGGAAGATTATTTAGCTGTCAGTTACGTTACGCCAGTCGTTTTCTTTAACAATCTTTCCGCTTTCTTTAAGTATTGTTATGCTATCAACGCCATCTAGGGGAGGTGGCCAGATACTCCGGACGGGAATCTAACGCTCAGAAATATGATTAGCAGATTAAACAATTACGATCACTTCTCATTCCGCCTGCAGCAGCGCGCCCACACGCCCTCACGCATATCGGATTCCTGCTCCTCGCCCGCCCATCCGATATGCAATATACGGATGATATATATATCTGCTACTCGGTGTCCGCGAGGAATGCTCTCTGGCAACTGGTCTCATTTTGACTTTTTTCTTCTAAAGATGGAATGTCCCGATTTGATTTGAATTTTTTTTGAAGAATGAAAGAAAAAAAAAATAATTAAAGTAATTCTTCCTTGCTCTAATCTCTAACTGAAAACGAAGACAAGCACATCAAATACGTCTCTCTCTCTCTCTCTCTCTCACACACACACACACACACACGCTCACACACACACACACACACACACACACCACACACACACACACACAACACACACACACACACACACACACACACACACACACACACACACACACACACACACACACACACACACACACACACACACACACACACACACAACCCCCCCCCCCCCCCCCCCCACCACCACCACACACATAAATATTAAACCTGTCTGGAAGGCCCGCAGCCCAACAGAAAACGGAAGACTCTATCAAGTAACTCACAGGTCGGGCCGAGGGAGAGAGAGAAGCTTCCGATCTCGAATTACCACATAACCGTACCACATATTTACCGCATAATTCGCTTCTCGCCGCTCTGGACACGCGGCATCAAATCGGACATCGCTGTAGCACTTGTATGTCCTGCGTATGGGTGTCTTTGCGACGTTGTGGGTGCGACTGTTGTACTGGTGGAGTGACGATTTCATTCAAGTTCTTGTTTGAGTAATGGTTGTTTCGAGTCTACGATATTTTTTCCAGGAGATATCTGCAGGGTTGTTAGGTTAATGGTAAATTAGGCTTTACATGTAGGAAGAGATGGATGATTGAATGAATTTAAAAATTCATTTCTAAATAACCACATGTGTGAAGATATATAAGCGTAAAACTTACGCAAGTATATGAGATATATATATATATATATATATATATATATATATATAGAAAGAGAGAGAGAGAGAGAGCGAGAGAGAGAGAGAGAGAATTAAATAACACTGATGTGGATAAATAATTTTAAAAAATAATACAAAATTATCACTGCACAGATAAACAGATTAAACAAAAGACAGAAACTATCCTTCAAAAACAGTGTCAAATAAAAAATGTCTCGATCTAACGCAACCAGTTCTAACACACAACCGCGCCCAGCCTACCACCTCCACAACAGCAACCTGCACCTAGTCCTGTCAGCTCCGTAATAACTCTAAGCTAGCAGGCAATAACGACCAGTCCCGGGACCTGCACGCCGCGAAAGAGAGAAGGACAGACTGCAATCTCCATTATTCACGTGCCTTCGGATAATTCAGTGTGTCAGAGCTGATGCCTCTGTCCGTTGCAGGGTACTCCCGTCATCTTCACTCAGGCATGCTTGCTGCTGTGTTGCAACGGATATATTTGGGAATTAACTGTGAGAGTGGATGAGGAAGGGTAGTAAGGGTGGGGGAGAGAGGGAGAGGGAGGGAGTGGGAGAGGGAGTGAGAGTGGGAGTGAGAGTGAGAGTAGGAGAGAGAGAAGAGAGAGAGAGAGAGAGAGAGAGAGAGAGAGAGAGAGAGAGAGAGAGAGAGAGAAGAGAGAGAAGAGAGAGAGAGAGAGAGTGTGCGAGAGAGATGAGAACGAGAACATAATAGAGCAAAAAAGACCAAATATATCAACAATTATTTCCCATACCTTTAGACACCATACACCACACCCAAACACACCATACCGTCCCCAGAAACAACACACACCACACCCGGTTTAGTCAGCGACGAGCGAGGACAGCGAGGGACGCGGGAGGGCGACGAGCTCACGCTATTACAAGGCGGCATCACCTTTATTGTTCGCTGAATATTTATAAGAGTGTCTGGCGGTGCACGAGCAGGGCTGGGGTATGGGAGGGGGGGGGGGAGGTAGTGAGAGTGATGGGGGTTATGGGGGGGGGAGGGGGGAGACGATACGCCCGGGTTCTGCTCGTATCTGGTCGACACATTGTGGGGCAGGAACACTCCGATTCTTTTCATCCTTTGAAGATTCTCTGATGCGGTTTCTTTTCTTGTGTGTTTTAGATTTATAATATTTTATTTTCTGTTTTAGAAGGCGTATTGGAAATGTAAAAAAAAAAAAGTTAAATGTATATTAAATAATGACTATTTTGATGATGCAAAAAGGACGAAATCAAGTGAAGAGAGGAACCCATGCGATATCTCAGCCAGATGTAAGGACATTTGTTTGCACGTCCTGTCAGTGCAGCTTCAATTGTTTGCATGTTGATAAGCTTGCAACTGTGGACAAGCTGAGCTAGATTTGACCAGTGGCTTCAATTTCGTTATCCGCTCTCATTCCAGCTTACATAATACATCCAACGCTTGGGTCCTCACGCATGTTTTTTTTTATTTTTTTTTTATTTCTTTCTTCTTTCATCTCGAACGCCAATCCAAAATGTTCGTCTCCGCTTCGATACCCAAAAAGCCTGGCCGCTGTCACCTGCTGTCCGATTAGCCAATCATGTTCTCTTCATCAATGCTAGGCACAATTTGTGTCATTTCCCGTTCATTTCCCGACGAACACGAACATGACTGCCAGAACGTACTCAGTTACTCTTGTTTAAGATATCCTTTGACATTTCCTGTGTTTTGTATGTTACTCCTTCACTTTTACCGTCATCCTGATGATAACCAGAATGAATAATGTTAATTAATAATAATTTGCTGATAATAATGTAATGAATGATATTTATGATATTAATGACAATCCAATAATGATAATAATGATATAATATGATCGAGTTAATGTTGATCAGTAAATTAATAATAATAAAGTAACAGTAATGAATAATTATCAATGATAATAATTTAATGATAATATGAATAAGGTATGATAATTGATAAATAATAATAATAATAATAATGATCCAATAATAATAATAATGATAATAATAATGATAATAAATAATGTAATAATAAATAAATGAATTAATGATAATGATGATAATGAGATAATGATGATAATAATAATGATGATTAATAGAATATAATGTATTTGATAATGATTTAATATGATAGATGCATAATAATAATGATGATAAGCAAATAATAATTAATAAAATAGAATAAAGATAATGATGATAATAACTATATGATACGAATAATTATCACTGAATAATAATGAATAAAAATAAGTATAAATAATAATAATAATAATGTAATCATAATAATAATAATAATAATGATAATGATGATAAAATGATAATAATAGATGAAAATAGATAATGATAATAATAATAAATAATTGATAATAATATATGAATGATGATAATAATAATGATATATAATATGATAATAAATGATAAATGATAATAAATATAGTTAATGATAATACTGATAAAATAATAAGAACTATGAATAGATATAATGATAATAATGCAATAATAAGAATAAAGAAATAAGATAATAATGATAAATATAATATAACAATTGCAATGAAATAATGAATGATAACTTATGATGATAACTATAGTGACGACGAAGATAAAAATAATGATAATGAAAATGATAAGAAAATAACGGTAATCCTAATTCATATCATTGTTACCATCTTTATTGTCCTTACCATCACTAACCACATTATCATTTTCATCTTTGCCTCCATTATCCTTATCATAATCAACACCACAATCGCAATCACCACTATCATCACCATCAACATCACTATTAAAATACACATATCGTTGCCATTACCTTTATCCTCACTATCCCATCAAAATTATGCATCAGCTTATTTTATATGATTAATATACCTTTCGAAGTGCTACTAATTATTAAAGATTAGGAAAAGGTATTTTATATCACATGCTCAGCATCACGAATATACCATTCTAATCACACTTATCCACCAGCAAGATCATATATCGTATACTCTGGATATAACCCTCCATCTCCGTTATTCTTTCCAGGGAATATTTTGTAACATAAAGCAGCACATTTTCACGTAATTATGACCGTACATGAATGCGTTTAGCTTTAGAATCTAGCGGCTTTGGGCCAACGAATTTATTATGAGCTACTATAAAAGCATTTCTTATTATTCATCAGTAAAGAGCATACCTGGGTTAATGAGATTTGAATGTATAATGAGCTCATTCTAATTTGGATGGAGGTAAGTTCTTTGGCAATAAAGTCTCAGAGACCATTTTTATTTTTCTTCATTTTTATTTTTCTTGAAATAAACCTCGAGTGTTTTGTGTCTAAATCCACAGCTGTATACAGGAATATATATAGTTATGCTACGGAATATTTTTTTTTGTGTTTTTCTTTGTTCTTTTAATGAAAGAAACTGTTTTTATGATTCTAGATTTGAAGAATTATTTGCTAATGCGGGCAGATCTTTCCCATCACTCACATCCCCGCTTTCTTTATTTCATTTATCTTTATTTTAATTTCTATATAACCCGATCGATACCCTATGCAAAATGAAAAAAATGGACTGGACAGAATAATTTCCTATTACTACATTACTACAAAATCCTTTACCTTTTATTAACGTTTTTTCTACGTATCTAGTGATTTCCAGCACAACATGCGTACTCTCTCTCTATCTCTCTGTTTCTCTCTCCCTCCTTCCTCTCTCGTCTCTCACTCTGTGTCTCTGTTTCTGTCTGTTTCTCTCCCTCCTCCTCTCTCTCGTTCTGTCTCTCTCTGTCTCTCTCTCTCTTCTCTCTCTCTCTCTCTCTCTCATCTCTCTCTCTTTCTCTCTCTCTCTCTTCTTCTCTCTCTCTCTTCTCCCCCCCCTTCTCTCTCTCTCCCCAACACACGTATTCCCACAAGCGTATGTATGCATCCATAATAAATACACACATACGGTACACCAGAGCCAAGAATGGAAGCTGAACGTTGCCGGGGTAAAGAATCTGGAACGCAAATATGTACAGTGCCTTGTTCTGTAGGCTAAGCATATTCAGCATCTGTGTATTCTTGTATATATTCCATAATAAATCTAACGAGTGTGGGATCTGGCGCGGGAAGAAGAGGCTGTATGGAGACGAAAGGAAGAGGGAAAAGGAGAGAGAAATGATGAATACGATATGAAGAGTAGACTGAGAAGGGGAGAGGGGAGAGAGGGGAGAGGGAAAGGGAAAGGTAGGGTTCTGAAGATGTAATTGGGATTTCTGTTGCGGAAGAAAGGGGGAAGATTGGTTCCAGCAAAGAAAAACGTGTTATTCATTAAATTTATCTATATATGTAGAGACATATACATAAATACACACACACACACACATACACATACATATACATACATACATATATATATATATATATATATAATATATATATATATATATATATATATATATATATATATATATATATATATATATATATATATATATATATATATATATATATATATATATATATATATATATATATATATATATATATATATATATATATATATATATATATATATATATATATATATATATATATATATATATATATATATATATATATATATATATATATATATATATATTGAACATGTGTGCTGTGTGTTTGTGTGTGCATATCGTATGTATATTCGTAACTGTAACAGGTCATATAGACATTGTTAATAAATTCCCTTATCACCTCCTGCTAATCCAAGTACTACAGCCATAGCTCTAATACTTAGCTTTCAGACCCCCCCCTCCCCTCCGAAGCCACACCCGAAACACAGCTGCCCTTGATTTAGTGGCGTGTGTTAGTTATTATCCTCGTCGCGTCTTTTCCCTCTCCGATGTAATAACCAAGCCCACGGCCCGTCTGCGTTAATGCCTCTCCTCCTGTGACCGCATGCCGCTTCCTGGCTTCCGTTACTCGTCTTGGTCTCTCTGCCTCTGTCTGATTGGCTGTCTGTCTGTCTGTTTTTCTCTCTGTCTCTTTTTTTCTCTCTCTCCATCCTTCCCCTCTCTCTCTCTTCTTTCATTCGTTTTCTCTCATTCGTAAGTTGAGGATGACCATTGTCGTATGTTATGCACCTCTTTTCTGAGACACAAACATTCCACTCAACAATCTAATCTTTTTTCCTGGATCATTATCATATATTGCGCACATATTGTGTATCATGTGCGCCGTATGTGATTATGTGAGCCCAGGCAGGGACTTATTATGATGTGGTTGAAAATTTATCCTGCTATATCACTTTATAAGTATTCACTGACTGAATACTTACATCTTTTGTAATTTGAATAATGTATATATTCTCATCTGTTGCATTACCTGTTACTGTAGATTTTTGTATGTGAAATGAATAAGGGTAAGGATAACCTAAGTTACTTCATCCTTTTGAGATGTAAGCTTTTGTCTATAAATTTGCCATAAAAAAATCTCTGTTTCTCTCTCTCTCTTCCTCCCTACTTTCTCTCTTCCTTTTTCCTTCTCTCCCTCTCCCCTTTCTTTCTCCACCACTCGCTCTCCCTTTCTCCCTTGTCTCCCCATCTCCATCTGCAACCTAACCTCTAGTTTTCCCATTATTCCTGTAGCCGTGTCCTTATCTCCCTATCTTCCCTCGGCCAGCGATCCTCCGACCCCAAACCCGACGGCCGTAAGCGTCCCACTCGTCACGCAATCCTTCCTCTTGCCTCCATTTTCCTCGTCACTTATCTCTTGCGTTTAGCCCGGACGCCCCCCCCCCCCTTCCCTTCGAGGCACGGCGGTCGTCTTGTTCCTGGCTAGGTTCCTTCCTCTGCTGTCTGTCTGTCTCGTATCGTGACTTTCTCTCTTTTCTCTTCTCTCCTTCGCTCTTTTGTTGTCTTGTTTTGTCTCCTCTCGTCGTTTCTTCTCTTCTCTCATTCATTTCCCTCCTTCTTCTTCTTCTTTTCCTTTTTCTATGGCTGTCTGTCTATTTCTATGTCCGTCTGTCTGTCTATGTTTTATCTCATTTTCTATCCCTCTCTCTCTCTTTGTCTTCTTGCGTGTTGCTTGTTTCCTCTTTATTCGAATCTTCCCTATTACCACTTTTTCTTCACCGGATCAAATAACAGAAACGAATCATAAATGAAAGAAAGAAAAAAGTCACTGAAATCTCCCCTAAAAAGTCTCATTTTCTCCCCTCGTAAGCCAACACTTCACTTATTTTTCCCCCTCTTTCCCTCCCAGGTTCACAAAGCATCAATCGATCATTCATCTTTGAGTCTTGTCTTTGTCTGCCTTATCTCCTCTTCATCTGCGCTCTCTGTTCCCATTTCCACTCCCTTTTAATCACAACTCCAGATCGCATCTACATTATTAAAGCCACGTCGTCCTCTGTCTGCCTGTCTCTGTCTGTCTGTCAGTCACTCTCTCTCTCTCTCACTCTCTCAATCTTTCTCCCCCCCCTCTCTCTCTCACACACACTCACACTCCTTTTTTTTCTCTCTCTGTCTATCTGTTTCTTTCACTCTCTCTCTCTCTCCTTCCCCCCTCTCTTTTCATCTCTCTCTCTCTCTCTTTCGCCCCGCCGCAACATTTCCCCCACCATTTTCTTCCCTCCTCTGGCTGCTGCTTGTCCTCGGTCCTCCCCCTTTCCTCGCCCGAAAATTGCGTTAAATACAATCATTTCTCCCTACCCTCTTAAAGCTATTTCCCCTCATATTCACCCGGCACGAAGGGGTCCGCCTTGGTCTAGAAGGGGAGAGACATTAATGATGAATTTGAGCGGAGTCAGGGAGGATGTCTGGCGGGACTGTGTCTGTAAAGAAAATAAACGAAAAAAAAAGGAAAAAAAAAAGGAGAGTGTATGAGGCACTAGGATTTTTTTACGTGTTTATCAATGGGTGTTTCGAGGGCATCCGACTGTGAAAACCCTTGCCAAAACCAATATATGGAATGAGCCGTAATAGAGCGGTTCATCCATAACTGCGACCCCATGGAAGAAAGCTAATAATGGGAGAAAGATGAGGAGAAGAAGAAGACGAAGATTAAGGGGTGTTTCGAGATCACAGCGCGTCGGACAGAAAAAAAAATGTTTGTGTGGGTTTCATTCAACGAACAACATATGAACGATGTGAATATGTAGGAACACGCAAAAGGATGAATAGATAGGAAGATAAAAAAGTACGAAGAGTTAAAGAGAGGAGTAGAAGGTAGGAGATAGGACGGAGAATATAGGAGGAAAAGAAGTAGGGGTACAAATATATACCAGTCATTTAGGAAGATGTCTACAAGCTCTTTCACATTTTTCTTCCCGAAGTAGCTCTGGGGATCTTGTTGTTGCCTCTCTCTCTCTCTGTCTCTCTATCTGTGTCACTGCTTCTCTCTCTCTCTCTCTCTTTCTCCCCCCCCCCTCTTCTACCCGCCTTAACCTCGTTATTCTCGATCGTCGTTTCAAGTCGAGTGATGGCCGGTGCTGGAAACGACTCTCTCTTTGTAACTACATTTTCTCGTCCACTGATGCTCAGCTTTTCATATACTTGTTAGCGTAAGTTACTCGAGAGGGGCTTTCGGTTCTCCGTGTCGAGAGGGATCTTTTTCTTGGATATTGGATTGGATATTGCAGGTGATGTAACGATGTAGGTGGATATCGCGAGAAATGCTGTCGTATTGGTTTGGATGACCATAAAAAGGTAGAATTTGTTCTTTTTTTGGTATTTGTTTTCTTAGAAAAGAATTATGTAACATATTTTTATTCATATATCCAAAGATATTGTACATTTCTATTTTTTTGTTTTGTTTATTACAGCTTTATTACCCAGGCGTGAGGAGAATTATCTAGTCTTCCCTTAGTCCGCTTTATCCCCATTTCTCTTCATCTTGTTTACTCCTTTTTTTATCATATCCTTCTTTAAGGCCTCTTCCGACCTCATATGTATTTCCTGCATCAATTACTCACGCTCGTTTGGGAATGAGTACGTCGTAACAGCTTTTATAACGACGCTTATTCTGCAGCGATGCCAGATCATGTAAATAGGAGAGTTTAATTTTACAACAAGACCCTATTATGGCATGATGTCAGAGCGTGTAAGTCTCTCTCTATTTATTCGATGATTCTTGCTTCAGTTTCGATTTGATGTTGGTGGCTAGGATATAGTGGATTGGAAAGGCCTTCAGCTAGACTCATGGGGCGCTTATGATATTTCTGTCGGATGCTATAATGAGGCTTATTATTCCCGAGAGCAGCGCATAAACATGGATTTAAGGGCTATGTCATTAGTTTGAATTCCTTTCAGATGAACACAAAGCACATCTTTCCCCTTCTCTTTTTCCCCTCTTCCGCTCCCTTCCCCTCAGTCCACACAATGGATCTTGGTGTATTTTTATACAGCAGATTAAACACGCACATAAATTTAGGATTGCGCAATAAGTTATATAAGTCTGACTATGTGAAGAAGAGAAAAGGTATTAAGTATTTCGCATGAAGTTGGGGAAATAAAAAAAA
>NW_020868697.1:118339-120839 GCF_003789085.1 Penaeus vannamei
CAGAACGGGACATAAAAAAGGACACACGCCGCGCGCACACATCCTCGCTTTCACCAGTCCGAAGAAAATTGTCAATTACGGTACTAAAAGGTCTTTCAGAGTCGCTCAAAGATGGTCTGTTCTCGACAACATGGCGGAAGCGACCGACGCACGCCAGCTGTTGGAAGTGCCAGAATTATACAACAAAAAGCCTACTTAATGACAGGAGCGCGTCGGGAGATGGGCTAAGGGCAGGGGAGAGAAAAGGGGGAGGGAGAAAGGGGAGAATGAAAAGAGGGTAGAGATAAAGAAAGGGAGAGGGGAGTTCGGAATGGGA
Organism: Penaeus vannamei; assembly: GCF_003789085.1. Taxonomy (NCBI): domain Eukaryota; kingdom Metazoa; phylum Arthropoda; class Malacostraca; order Decapoda; family Penaeidae; genus Penaeus; species Penaeus vannamei. The sequence goes on from NW_020868697.1 coordinate 118,656, forward strand.
GAAGGGGGAAAGGCAAATGGGGAATGGTCAGAAGGGGGGAAAGAAAGAGAGAGAGAGATAAAAGGATAAATTTCGGGCAATAGAGAAGTGAAAGGAAGCGACGGGAGTAGAGAGAATCGATAATGACAATAGGAAAAAAGGGGAAATGTAAAAGACAGACGACTAAGAGGAGCGAAGGACGGGTCGAGCCTCTCTCCTCAGATGTCCTTCCGAGGGGAGATAATTGCAGTCTGAAGGGAAGTCGTCGCGAGGAAAAAAAGTTATTTCGGGAACCTATTCATAATGAGTTTTAAAACTTTTAGGTGGATATAATCACCAGTAATTCATTTTATTTTGGTAAATGGTTCTAGGCTGATACTAATTATCAAGCGACCGTAGCGGGACGTACCGTGAATGTTATGGGGTTCTTCGTCGAATGCTCTTATTCACAGCACGGAAAAAGATAGAGAAATGCTGTGTAATTGTAAATCAGAATACACAGGGGGAGAGCCAGAGACATAACTGATTCGAAACTCCCATATGTGTTATCCATATAACGCCGGCGGCACAATGGACAAGGGCAAGCGGCTGTATAATTATTATGGTAATGACCCCCAAAAGATTTGGAAGTGTTGCCATAAAGTGGTCCTGTGTATACAATAGGCATGATTTCTGTGAGGGTCAGCATAATTCTTATAATGTTTTCTCTTCCATTTTTATATCAGCATTTTTTTCAGGCAAGGGTGGAATAATTCATTTTAAACACGTGCGCATTCAAATACACGGGCACACACACACACACACACACACACACACACACACACACACACACACACACACACACACACACACAACACACACACACACACACACACACACACACACACACACACACACACACCACACTACACACACACACCATCAATGCAACATCAGGCCAATATCATGCCCCTAATATTTAATCATACACACAAACACTGCACACATGGGACATAAAGAGATCCGAGACACCAATAACGAATAAGTTTTGATCTATAACGAAACCTTGATTCATAACGAAACCTCAACGCCAGGAACCATACGCGAGGCATCACGTCGGCATTATGCTAATTGTGATAATTCTGACAACCATTCATTCTAAATCCCGAAAAGTCAGAGCATAAAAATATCATTTCGAATGGTAATGAAAGCAATGGGAAAACGGGGCATAGAGGGGTAATTCATGCCTGTTTGTGACGTGGAAAGGGCACAGGACCGGCACAGGGCATAGCAACGTTTCTATACCAACTGGCATTGTGTCTTGCCTTTTGTGATGTATAATGGTGATGATTGTTATGGTAATGATATGAATGGTGGTGATATAGTCGGGATGGTATTAATTATAATGCAATAGCAGTGGCGACATCAGGATGATAATATTGATTGTAATGATAATGAATAATAATGAAAAAATAATGACAATGATAATAATTGTGTTAGTGATAATAAAAATGGTGACAATAATAGTAATGATGATGATAATAACAATGATGATGATAACAATAACAATGATGATGGTAATAACAACAACAGTAATGATAATAGAAATAATGATAATGCTAACAACAATGATCATAAGAAAAGAAAATTATAATGATAAAGATATATATCATAATAGCAATATGTTAACTATGATGAAATAGTAATGTTAATGATAATAATTGTAAAAATAGTGATGATGATGACAATGATAATAATAATAATCACACCAATGATGTTAATAATATATTAAAGTTAGGTACAGCAATGATGACAATGATAATAATAATAATCACACCAATGATGTTAATAATATTAATGATAGTGACAACAACAATAATGATAACAATGATAATGATAACTATAATAACAATAACAGTAATGATGATGCTAATGATAGAAAAATAATGATAATGATAATAATGATAGAAAAAGTAATGATAATGATAATAATGGTAATGATGATGATAATAATAAAACATGATGATCATCATCATTATTGTCATTGATAATGACAATAATCATAATAATAATAACAATATTGATAGTAATGATAACAACTACAATGATAACAGTGGTGATGATGAAAATATGAATGGCAATAATAAAGATGATGATGGTGATAACGATTATGATGATAATAATAATGATAATAATAGTAGTAATGATAATGATAATAATAATAAT
>NW_020868697.1:128339-135839 GCF_003789085.1 Penaeus vannamei
AGGGCCAAACTGATTAAAGGCGGAAAAGTGCAATCGCACCTATTAAGCGGGAAGAAATCCGGTGGTTAAAGGAAGATGCAGACGTTCATCATTAAGAGGATTGCGATTCTAGTCGCGAAAGCAACTTTATTCGAATATATGATTAATCTCATAAAATTGAGGATATAGATTAAGGAGATGTATATGGATGAACTGGAAAGTTGAATGTTCAGGAGTGATAGTTAGAAATAAAAGGATATTTGAAAGAGGAGATGGAATTGAGCGCGGCAGAGGAGGGGGAGGGGAATGAGAAAAGTAATAGATATTAGAAGAAAGAAGCGATGGAATAGAGGGAAAGAGGAGAGCGTAGAAGAATGGGAAAGATATCGTGAGTGGAAAAGAATGCGAAGTCTATTATTTTGCAACAATACTAAAGGTAAAATATTATAGTGGGGTGAAACTATTGGTGTAATAGGATGAGAAAGAAATAAATTTAAGAAAATGGAATACGAGACAAGAAATAAAATATGAAAATGAAATGAGAGAAATAAATAAATATGAGAGCGGGATGATTACAAACCAGCAAAGTAGATAGTCGTTTGTGGAAGGGGCGCGAAATGCGGGTGTCAGTCGGTCAGATACAAACAAAGCGAATACCACCGCCATCCAATCGCCGGGCTTTTCTGTGTTGATCGATAGAAATATATAGGAAATACTATTGGAATATAAAATATAGAAAATAGAGCGACATTGGCATCAACTCAACGGTCGAGGTGGGGCAAGTTTCTAACCAGTGAATTACTCCTACTCTGTTGAGCTTATAGTAATTGCCGGTAGATTGTTTACTAATCTTCTGTTGTATTACTGTACCTCTTCGCTCGCATCACCGAATTAGCTTGGTTTTGTGAGATTGAAGAGTGTTGCGCGCGCGCGACCCTTAAAGGGGAGTAAGGCGCTAATGGTATTCTACAAGGACATATATAGATGAAGATTACCAACCGGGAATACGCTTAGGCGTCTGGAGGCATACAGAATAGCACGTAAAGACTATTTCGACAGCATTCATCTCCATGAGAGCGATCCCTTTGCACCGAATGGCAAGAATTATATGCAGGTTCTATCAGAGCAACAGAATAATCGCAGAAAAGAGAGAGGGAGAAAAGAACCCCCGCGTTCACTCGTTCCCTCTAATCAATGAAGCCCGGCAGCTAACGAGGTCTTGTAATTAAAAAGATCGAGCAGCCATCGTATTACAAACAGATTGTAATTACTGTGTGGATTACTGAAGCCGGACGGGTGCCGTAACCGCCGGGGCCGCACAGCAATCGAAACTTTCAGGTTCTGTGGACAAAAACGACGGAAAAAGCCATCACAGTTAATGGAACCTTAACATGATGAACGCATCGACCCGGAATCCCAACATGTCCGCCGCGTCTTTTTGTTGCAGCAGGAAGATGAAGATAGCAATGATCATGTAAACACGGCTTGCGTCGTTATTGGAAAGCTCCGGGCAAATGGGTCGCGGGCGAGACTGAAAAGCCGGACGGAGCGTAAATTGGCTTTCCGAACATAAACCCTCAAAAAGCCGTTCCCAATTCCCTTCGGTTTATGACACAAAAGTCAGTAGCTACACAGAAGCTGCCGTGTCCTCCGCCTCCTTTCATTATCAACATCTCTTCGCTCCTTGTTCTGGGAAACTGTAATTGAAGTGTGGCGGTCACACCTCTCAACATTCTATAGCGTCGGCCGTTGGTATCATGTGCGGATACCAACGATCCTTTACCACATCCATCTTGGCACGAATGTAAACACCTGCTGCTCTACACCGTCTAAACGCGTCTTGGGTTTCCTTGGTAACGCGACAAACAAGCCAGACCGACCGGAAAATACTCTTATTACTGCATATGTTTGCTTATGAGGTGCTCGGTATTTGTGTTGGGAGCTGTACCTTGTTATAACTTGCTGCGCTCTACAGTATACTCAAGGGCTACGCTGTATCCTTATGTCGATAATTCCCATAGCCATAAATCTTTCTTATTCATAGTTAGTCACGCGCGAACATCTCACCTAACTATACTTTGACACGCACAAATGATTTGCCGGCGCGATAGGCGGCGCTCAGGCAGCTGGCTTTGGGCGAGGGGCGCCGCTCTTCCATATCTGACGCAGGCAAGATGGTAGAGAAAGATAGAGAGAGAGAGCGAGAGAGAGAGAGAGAGAGAGAGAGAGAGAGAGAGAGAGAGAGAGAGAGAGAGAGAGAGAGAGAGAGAGAGAGAGAGAGAGAGAGAGAGAGAGAGAGAGAGAGAGAAGAGAGAGAGAGAGAGAAAGACAGAGAGAGAGAGAGAGAGAGAGAGAGAGAGAGAGAGAGAGAGAGAGAGAGAGAGAGAAGAGAGAGAGAGAGAGAGAGAGAGAGAGAGAGAGAGAGAGAGAGAGAGAGAGAGAGAGAGAGAGAGAGAGGAGAGAGAGAGAGAGAGAGAGAGAGAGAGAGAGAGAGAGAGAGAGAGAGAGAGAGAGAGAGAGAGAGAGAGAGAGAGAGAGAGAGAGAGAGAGAGAGAGAGAGAGAGAGGAGAGAGAGAGAGAGAGAGAGAGGGAGATGTGTGTGCGTGTGTGTGTGTGTGTGTGTATGTATCTATATGTAGAAAAAAATATATGTGTGTGTGTGTGTGTGTTTGCGTGTGTGTGTGTATATGCATATGTACACACACACACACACACACACACACACACACACACATATATATATACACACATATATATATATATAATATATATATATATATATTATATATATAATATATTATATATATATATATTATGAATCTCTTACTTTTTGTTAGCATTCCGGCATGTTAATAAAGTATTGAATTAATGCCTTTAATTAGGTATCTGATATGGCATTAATATCGTGCCTATATATATCATCCTCACCAACTTCCACCAATGAAAATACCAACCAATACCATGCATGACCAACCAACCAAACCGAATATGATGTTTATGAGTAACTTACTCGTTCATTAAATATATTTATGAACAGATTAATACGTTCCTGTCTATTTGTGTTCAAACTTTGCGTCGATTTCTCACCTTTGATGATTTAATATCAAACAATAATAAAATGAGATTATGTTTTTTTCACTTGTATATATTTCTATCTTTTGTCTTTTGTTATCGCGATGATTATAATTCGTTTTGTGATATTTCCAACTGTCTTAGGAATTTACGTTGTTCTGAATATTCTTCAAAATCAAAATTTTATCAGTTATATGTTGTGGCCAAATAACGAATCATATTTTTCATACGTTAATATATTCATATATTCCTTACTATTGTTCTTTATATCTTAGAAATTAATTATCATTGTTTTTTCTATTGTTACTAATTACATTATCATAATGAGCTTTAATTTTTATATCGCGTTAGCTGGTTTATCAACAAATGCAAAAACTTGAAAATCCCTTCTTAGGAATAAACATTTCTTACCATGGCAATAAACTACCAAATTTAGGTCAACCGTATATAGTATAAACACACAGGCTTCTTTCCCCTTCCCTCCCCTTTCGACTTCCCACCTATTGTTTTCCTTTCCCTCCCCTCCCCTTCCCCCCTCCACGCCAAGAGGCAACAGGGTGTTAGAAACCTCTTGTTACTTACTTGCCTTCGCTTCAAGCACCCACCCACGACTTGGTTTCCCCTGCACCCCCATCTCTCCCCTTCATCTACCCTTACCTCCTCCTATTACCCATCTAATCCTATACCCTCAACTCCCCGCCCCATCTCTTCCCCCACCCTGCCTTCACTCTCTCCTCCGCCACCCTACCCCAACTCCTCCCTACCCTACCCATATCTCCTCCCCATCCTACTCAACCCCTCCCTACCCCACCCATATCTCCTCCCCATCCTACCCTAACCCCTCCTTACCCCACCCATATCTCCCCCCCATCCCATCCCACCTCTTTCCTTCCCACCCCTATCCTCCCCATCCCCTATCCCCCATACAACCTCTTTTCTTCCCCACCTCTATCCTCCCCAACCCACCCCTATCCTCCTTATCCCGTCCCCCCCCCCCCCCCCCCCCACCCCGCCCCCTCGCCGTCCGTGTCGGTAACGCCAAGTGTCGCACCGGGAAGAGTTTCCTGTTGTTAAGAATAATGACGCAGTTCTTGCTGGCTATCACGTACGTGTTGGCGCCGCTGCCAGGCTTTATTGGTGCATGAATATTCAGCGCCGCCACCTCCTGTGTCGGATTCCTTCCATTTACATGTGAATACTAGCAATTAGAATTGTTTTGCGTCTCTCTCTGCCTCGGCTTATAATGTATGTGTATGTGTGGATATATACATGTATAAATTATGTGTGGACATATGTGTGTGTGTGTGTGTGTGTGTGTGTGTGTGTGTGTGTGTGTGTGTGTGGTGTGTGTGTGTGTGTGTGTGTGTGTGTGTGTGTGTGTGTGTGTGTGTGTGTGTGTGTGTATATATATATATATATATATATATATATATATATATATATATATATATATATATATATAATATATATATATATATAATATATATATATATATAAATATATATATATATATATATATATATATATATATATATATATATATATATATTATATATATATATATATATATATGCACACACACACACTTTATTTATATAGATATATATGTGAGCGTGTGTGTGTGTGATGGACAAGGAAAGTCTGTTATTTTCCTCGTCCATCTGTCGTCTTGCTCCTGCATATATGACCTGCCCATTGCCATTTCTTCTCCTTGATGCTCCCAAGAACATCTTCCACTTTAGTCTGTTCCCTGATTCATGTGGCCCTCACTCGATAAGGGCTGATTCCCAGCATCAACCTTTCCATTCCTGTCTGGGCACTTGCTTGTTCCCTCTCCAGTAATTTGGTTGTAGTCTATGTTTCTGATCCTTACGTCATGGCTGGGAGGACGCATTGGTTAAAGACTCTATGTATGTGTATGTATATATATTATATATATATATATATATATATATATATATATATTATATATATATATATATATAGATAATACAATACATACATACATACATACACACACAGCACACACACACACACACACACACACACACACACACACACACACACACACACACACACACACACACACACATACACACACACCACACACACACACACACATACATATATATATATATATATATATATATATATATATATATATATATATATATATATATATATTCCTCAGCCGTTAGAACCGAAACCAAACCGCATGTCAGGGAACTGGTCCCTTTCCAAACGTCACAGTTTATTGTTTCCTTTATAACTGTGCCTGTATGTCGTATCACATGCATATATACATACATAATTATGCACAAATATGATATGTATGAATATGGATATATCATTTTGCTGTTAACTTTTCCGAAGTACGAATAGCAAGACAAGACAAGGGAATGTCCGGTGCGAGCGGAATTGCCAAGAACACGAGAATCAGACAAAGTAATGAGTTCAACAAAGAAATCTTGAGGGTCAGACGCCAAAATATTGAAGTATCCTTACCTCTTCCCCTCTCCTCTTCCCTTTGCCTCCCACTTTGGGTCTTCCTCTTCACCCCTTTTCTTCATTTCTCATTTCAGGTTTCCTCTCTCTCTCCCTCCTTTCTCTCTTCCTCCTTCTGCCTTCACTAACTTCTCATCTTTCCTCTCCCCCAATCCTCTCCCCTTCTTTCCCTTGCTCTCCTCCTCCCATTATACATTACCTCCTAAACCCCCAATCCTCTCCCCTCTTTTCTTCCCTTACACTCATCCACTCTCTCACCACCTCTTCTCCTCCTAACCCTCTCCCCCTCTTCCCCTTCCTCTCCTACCTTATCCTTCCCTTACTTTCACCTCCTTCTTACCCCCCACCTCCACCCAGTCCCTGTCCCCTAATTTCCCTCCCCTCCTCCCCTCTTCCCTCCCCCCCCCCTCCTCCCCCCTTCCTACCTCTCCCCCCCTCCCTTACCCCCCCCTTCCCTTACTACCTCCTCCAGCCCCTCCCCTTCCCCTTCCCACCTCCCCCACCCCTCCCCTTACCCCCCAACCCACCTCCTCCTCAGCACCTCCGTGTCGAATGGGTTTATCCGGTGGCATGGGTGGCCGCGCCCGCCTCCGAGGGTGAGAGCGGAAACCGCCCGCTCGTGAGGCGGCGGGACGAAGGTGAGAATAATTAGAGGGCCACGGAGAGTATGGCGCCGCTAAGTGAACAGTTCCTTCCAAGGCGCTGAGGTTTGTCACCGAGGAAAAACGGCGGGGGGTGGGGGGGAGGGAGGGAAAACGGAGGGGTGGGGGAGGGGGAGGGAAGGGGAAACGGAGGGGGTGGGGGGAGGGGAGGGAGAAGGGTGGGGGTAGGAGGAAGGGAAGATGAAAAGGGGGTAGGGAGATAGGGGATGGAGAAGGAGGTAAAGGGGAGGAAGGGGAATTTGAGAAAGGGGGAAGGGAAGGAGGGGAGGAGAGAGGAAAAGGATGAGATGGGGGGACAAAAAGGGGAAGGGGGGAGGAAAAGGAGAGATGAGGGTTAAGAGGAGGAGGGGAAAAGTGGAGAAAGGAGAAAAAGGAGGGGGAGTGGATAGATAGGAGGAAAAGAAAAGGGAGGGGGAAAGAAGGAATTATGTGGGAGATCAATGGAAAAAAATGCACTGAGCCGTCCTATTTGTTTCCAAACATCAAAGAACGGTATTATAATGAATAGGAAAACAGCCACAATAGGAAAATCAAAATAAATCGTGACGTTTCGAATAATTCCTCAGCCGACGGATAATTAACCGAATTGGATACACAGAGAGAAAGTAATAAGACTAAACAACAGATTCTTCCTGCGTGTGATGAGATCCTTTTTACATTATAAGTGATGTCGCGAGGGTGTCTGTGTACAGTTCGTTGGGTAAAAAATCCTCAAACTGCATTTGCTTTTTCTGCTCTTGTTTTCCGGGTACCTGCTGTCGACTCTTATTCTGCTCTTAATTCTGTCTTTATCGTTTGATCCTTTTCCTCAGCTTAATTCACGCCGTCTTTCTTATTCATGTTCTTTTTTGCGACTTCTACTCTTCCTTTTCTTTATTTAATTACCTTTTTTGTCTTTTAAGCCTCTGCTTACTTTTTTTCTATCTTTCTGCATATTTTTCCTTTACCTCCTTCCCTCCTTCCTTCTCTCCTTTCTCATTCTTCTCCTCCTCTCCTCTCCACCTTCTTTCTTTCTCTCTCTTTCTGTTTCTCTTCTTCTCTCTCTTCTCTTCTTATTCTTTTCCCCCCGCCTCCTCCTCCTCTTTATTTTCTTCTACTTATCTCTTCAACTCCCTCCCCTCCTCTTCATCCTCATCCATTTTCTCTTTCTTTTTCTCCGTCTCTCCTCCTCTTCTCCTCTCTCTCTTCACCTCCTCTCCCCCTTCTTTTACCTAATCTTTACCCTTTCTCTCTCCTCTTCTACCCCCTCTCCTTCTTTTTTCACCTATTTGATTATTTTTCT
>NW_020868697.1:145839-150839 GCF_003789085.1 Penaeus vannamei
ACTTAGAAATACACAAAAGATATAATATTCAACCTATATAACATACACACATACATAGCTCTAAGCTTAAATAAGTCAAGCAGACCATAGACCAGCGGGCCTTCCTCAGCGACCCGAAAAGAACGGGTTAATCTATCAATAGGCGCGGTGCTCCTCGAGGCAGCCCCGGCGATACAATCTGCCCGAGTGTTAGCTGGTCCTCAACACTTGTCGCCACATTACTGAGGTTAATTAAGGGTTGCCAGTGTGGCTGCCTTTCTCACACCGGCGACACGGTTGAGTGGCCAAGGGCGGGAGGGCGATGGGGGGAGGGGGGGGGGGGTGGGTGATGGGTGTGGGGTTTGATCACCTTTTGCCGAAAATAGTTTGCGGCAGTCGGATGAGTTTGGGATTTTTTTTTTTTTTTTTTTTATATCCCTTTTTGCGGGTTATTATTTTCATGATTGCTTGTTGGTAATTCTTCATGTTTTGTTTCAAGACGATGATAAAAGAAAGGAAAAATGAGAAAAATCTTACATTCCTACACAAATTAATATGTGACTTTTTTTTACAGCTTTTTGTTCTACACTATTAAATATTCCTACTCCAGCCACGAAACAAAGAAAAACAATAATGAATAAATAATAAGATAGAGTGCAAAAAGGGACATTGTACTCACAACACTTCCGCGAACTGCAGTCTGAAGCCACGCCCTTTGTACTACTAATACGAGGTTAACGAAATTAATTTGTGGCGAAAAAAATACCTATTTAGCCAAGAAAACAATGGGTCAGGTTCAAGGACCCAACGCTCGCATTGTCTTTTCTGTAGCATCTTTCTCCCTATTGTTTGAATCTCTTGTGTTATGTCACACGAGTCCATCAACAGCACTTTAAATACCTCGCTATTGCTCATCAGAGGGACGCCCCGTTTTCTTTAACTTGTTTTTTTTTTTCTCTTTTCTCTCACTCTCTCTCTCTGTCTGTCTGTCTGTCTCTCTCATCCCCCTCCTTCTCTCTCTCTCTCTCTGTCTGTCTGTCTCTCTCACTCCTTCTCTCTCTCTCTCTCTTTCTGTCTCTCTCTCTTTCTTTCTCTCTCTCTCTCTTTTTTTCTTTTTTGCGGAAGTCGTTGCATCGGTTCGTCAGCGAGAAGGAATTCTTGGTGGTCATACATGCACAAACGTGTATGCACAAAGACAAAGGCAAGGGCATGCAACTACGCTATACGTACAGACTTGTGCACACGTGTACCTCATACACACGGCCATACACACACAAAATTTCAAACAAATAAGCACACACGCACACACATTTTATCAAACTACACACATACAAACGGGCAATGACATTCTTGGGGTGTCCTTTATTACTGTCCGTCGATAAGATGAAAATCGAGAAAGATTCACCGTCACAGAGAGAGAGAGAGAGAGAGAGAGAGAGAGAGAGAGAGAGAGAGAGAGAGAGAGAGAGAGAGAGAGAGAGAGAGAGAGAGAGAGAGAGAGAGAGAGAGAGAGAGAGAGAGCAGAGCCACCGTCACTAAAGGGATAGCCATTTGCGTTCGGAAATTCTGAACTTATCCGTACGAACACAGACATTTTAACGTATATAGACATCCGTGTGTGTATACACGCATCTACACACACATATATATATATGTACATACGCACACACATACACACTCGATTCAAACGTACACTCATAACATTTCACTCACATACATCTATACACACATTCTTTAATTACGGACACATTCCCACACACACGCACATAAACACACACACACACACATACGCATATCCACACACACACACACACATCCACACGAACGCACACACACATCCACGCACCGACAAATACTTCCTGCAAAAGTCGGATTCGAAATTATACAACAGATGCAATTTTCGTCCTTTCGCGCCCGGCGGAGCACACACGCACAATATCCTATCATAAACTCCATCCCGAAAATAATTACTCTCCTCTAATTGGAACCCGTATCGTTTCCCTGTAAACAATGAAAATAATGAGTCGCTCGTTGTAACACGACCAAGAGAGGCGGGGCGAGGTGTTACGGTGCTGCGAGGTGCTGCGAACACACGGAGGGGGGGGGGTGGGGGGGAAGGGTTTGGTGGGGTATGGGTCGGGGTATGGGTATGGGTGTGGGTGTGGGTGTGGGGGATGGGTGGGGGTGCGGGTGTGGGTGGGTGGGGGTGGGGGTATGGGTGTGGGTGTGGGGCGTGGGGTATGGGGGAGGGGAAGGTCAGGTGCCACGGGGTCTTTGTGTATTGGCGTCTGTATAATATACATATATTTATTTATATATACATATATGTACACACGCATACACCCATATACACACCTTCTCCATTGCCTTGATCCCTAGTGGTTGGTTATTTGAATACGCGCCATCAACTTGGTCTGTCTCGTGCAATCTCTCATTTGCAACGTATCATCCAACATTGAGGGTGATGCTGGGATTTTACGGTTGCATGCTCTTGCTATCACCAACCGCAGATCGGATATGCACCGTAGGCAATAGAGGTGAAGATCCTTGCCCGGGGAACAACGTATATATATATATATATATATATATATATATATATATATAATATATATATATATATATATATATATATATATATATATATATATATATATATATATATATATATATATATATATATACATATACATATATATATATATATATATATATATATATATATATATATATATATATATATATATATATATATATACTATATATATATATACATATATATATATATATATATATATTATATATATATGTATATGTATATATATATATATATATATATATATATATATATATATATATATATATATATATATATATATATATATATATATATATATATATATGTATATATATATATATATATATATATATATATATTATATATATATATATATATGTATATATATATATATATATATATATATATATATATATATATATATATATATATATATATATATATATATATGTGTGTGTGTGTGTGTGTGTGTGTGTGTGTGTGTGTGTGTGTGTGTGTGTATATATGTACACAACACACACACACACACACACACACACACACACACATATATATATATATATATATATATATATATATATATATATATATATATATATATATATATATATATATATATATATATATATATATATATGAAAGCCCCTGCCAACCCGCACTGGGCCAGTGTGGTAGGATATGGCCCACCCTCTCCCAATCATGGTATATGTCTCAAGCAACATTAAGCCGATTCCTGTTCAGTCAATGAGTTTCAAAGCATTGGCACCAAAGGACCGGAAACCGAACGACGTGGAAAAAGTCTAGGGAAGGCCTATGTCCAACAACGGATTTAAAAGAAGCTGAAGTATAGACAACCAATATATCTATTAATATTTTTTTATATTAACGTACACGTATGTATATACGCTCCCTATACAGTCTGAAATGCATTATGCACAAATATCCCAACCCAAAGGCCAGTCTGCTGACCCCGTTGTTTCCCTCCGCGAGCCCTAGCGACAGCAGCCTCGCCCAGAAGCCATCCAGCAAGCAGTAATAAACCGTAATCGGGCTCGCCGGCTGCCGGGCGAAGGGCGACCCGCGTCCCTCTCCAGCGAACGGGCTGATTGGTTCCGATTGCGTGTTTCGTGTTTGTGTTAAACTGGTGTGTGAGCGCTCGCGTAAATGACCTTTCGCCCTGGTCACTCCTGCGGTAATTGAGGAAATAAGGGCCTTGGTTTGTCCCTTGTGTAGGGGAGAGGGAGGATCTAGCGTGTTTGGATAGGGTGAAGACTGAAGTGACTGGGGTGGTTGTCTTTCTTTCGCTATTTACACGTTTATTTAGTGGGTCATTGGTTTATCTTTTGGTAGATGTGTTCGGTATAAACGTGTGCTCTGTTTCCGAAGGTTTATCGAAATGGAATAAGCCAGCATTTAATCACGTCCGATTTCATAATGAATATATCCATCCGTACATATACAGTCTCCCCGAGTTTCATTTCCCAATATTAATAGGAAACTCTCGCCGATCATTCCAGAAAATTAGATCCGATTCATCGATCAAAGAGAATGATTCCATTCCGAAAATATGTTGCTCGCTCACTCTGCAGCACATCTTGATTATGCAATCTATACGTCCTCGTTCAATACATCCAGCAGCATCAACGGAAGCAATATTGTCAGTGCAGCTTTGATATTAAAATATATCCGTTTTTTATCGTTTTTTTATTCGTAGGACAGGAGCGCAGTATTAGGTTTGCCGTGAGAATAAAAATACGAGAAAAAAAAACTTGCGAGTTGACGGGACTGAGCCGCGGGGACTTGTTGGTGAATGGCCGAGAGGAAGGGAAAAGGTGAGCGCCATCTATTAGTGGAGTTTGGAGTAGGGTTGCGAGTTCGAGTCGCTGCGAGTCGGTTGGGATGGGGTGAGGGGCTGTCTGATGGTGTTGGAGATGGTGAGAGGGGGGTGGAGGGGGTGAGTGGAGTAGAAGAGGAGAGTGAGAGGGAATAGCGGTGCTGGAGATAGTGAGGTAGTGGAAGCGAGGGTGTGAGGGGGATGGAGAGGGAGTGATGGTGGAGGAAGTGAGGGAGAGTGGATAGTTGTGTTGGAGATCGTGTTAGTGGAGGGGAGGGTGTGAGGGGGTGGAGAGGAAAAGGGAGAGGGAATGGTGGTATTGGGGGGAGAGGGGGTGGAGAGGGAAAGGGGGAATGGTATTGGGGGTGAGGGGGTGGAGAGGGAAAGGGAGGGAATGGTGGTGTTGGGGTGAGGGGGTGGAGAGGGAAAGGGAGAGGGAATGGTGGTGGTGTTGGGGGTGAGGGGATGAGGGGAGGACGTGAATATACGTTCGAGAGAGATTTGTGTTCCATTAACGTGATCTTTGAGGTTGTAACAAGGGCTTTATCATTTCCGAGGAATCTATTTCTATACGATCTCTCACGTTCTTTTTTAAGCTAGAAAATAAAGATA
>NW_020868697.1:155839-160839 GCF_003789085.1 Penaeus vannamei
CTAAACGAGCTTTTCTTTTCCCTCACGCTAAATTATGCTCATTTCTAACTTCAGCTCTTAACACACAAACGTAATTAGAGATGAGAGTTATATTTGTTCAATCAGAACATAAAATGGGGATCACAGCATCGCAGATCGGAAGAAAAGAACTCAAGAAGACAGCTCAGTAAATGAGAACTCAAGAAGTAAGCGCAGCAGTTGAGAATCCAGGAATTCAGCTCAGCAAACGAGAACTTGAAAAAGTCATCTCAGAAAGAGGAAAATGGAGGTCAGCAACTCAGCAAATGAGAACCAAAGTAGTCATCTTAGCCAACGAGATACGAAGTCGATTCAGCATACGAGAACCGAAGTCAATTCAGCATACGAGAACCGAAGTCAGTTCAGCATACGAGAACCGAAGTCAGTTCAGCATACGAGAACCAAAGAAGTCAGCTCAAAGTACTCGCATCCACTCCACTCTCATTCGCTCTGCAGCAGCCCCGCACATCCAGAAGATCAGAGAACAATTTCCCTCTTCGTTTGATACGCCACTAAGCGTCCAAACCATCGAAAACAACAACAACAACAAAAATCAAAGGAGAAACTCGCCAGGAAAGGCACTACTTTGACATTTACCAAAATATTCGGAGTTCGGAACGCCGCCGGTACGCAGGCATTCCATCTCTGCTTTAGTTGAAAAGGTCGTCGCTGTGCTGAAGTACATCAAAGGCCCACGTGACCCTTGGAGCTTTTATATAGAAAGCTTCTCGCCTACTTCAAGCTCAAGAGAAGACCTTGTATGTGCTCTAAAAGGTACTGGATCTCCGGATTTCCCCTCCTCCTTTTTATCACTTTTAGAAAATTCCATTCGGACTAGCAATTCACGTTTTTTTTTGTATTCCTTTATTCATATAGAATAACCAGGATAGAACGGCGGCGACTTAGAGGAAAAAGTAGCACACAGACGGTGATTTCCCTGGGCTTTGTTCCCGTTTTCTATGCATCGCGGATCGTCTCTGAGCCTCGTGTTTTTTTCTTTCCATTCTTCGCTTTTTGAACCACCCATTCCTTCCCTTTTTTTCTATCGGTCGGCCTTTTTTGTCCCTGCTTCCTTCTGTGATGTTATTCACCCGGGAGCTCACGCTCATTTCCGCTTGGCTTTTTTTCCCCGACTTTCACTTAAGAGGTCGAATTTTAATGTCACACCAACTTACCTTCAATGTACTTCCAGAAAATGCTTTGAGGCTGCTACCCTCTGCCCGGTGCATTTAACGAAGTACGAAGCATAGCAATTTTGACCTAAAGAAACGGGCATAGGACTTTCAGACTAGTATATATATATATATATATATATATATATATATATATATATATATATATATATATATATATATGTGTGTGTGTGTGTGTGTGTGTGTGTGTGTGTATTTAATATATATAATTTTTCACTAATTATTATTATTTTTATTAAATTACTTATTTATTTTAATTATGTTAAAACAATTTTTGTAAATCGTAATTTGTAAATCCTTTCAAAATTCGTCTACCACGAAATAACTATGAAACTAATCTATTAACTATTGTTACTAATCTTCGGTAGTGCTGCCACTATAGAATTTGGATTTAAAGGAAATCTCGAGAAAAACGTCAATTTTGACTTACCTAACCTAATCTGGGTAACATGACTGTAACGCTCTAAAGAATTGCGGGGTGGACTGAAGTAATTGCTGTTAGACCCTTTTCAGATGAGCGACTGCTAGAAGTGCGACTACCAGGTTAATGGAAGTGAATAGGAATATACACATGTAGTGGCTTGTTACAGGTCTGTGGCGCAAATTTAGATATTTTTCACAGTCACCTGACTGCTCAGCGACTCGAGGGACATGCGTTGCTATGTGGCCGCACACACACGGCAACAGCCACTTCGTTTTCATGGTGATGGCACGCCTCATTGGTTGGAAGGGGTGGGATTCGACCAATGAAAGAGCATGTGGAGCAGAGGCAGATAGGCAGGCGACAGTAGCTTCTGCTTCTCCCAATCTGTCATCCTGAGTTGATGGACATACTCATGTAATTAAAGAACTTGGAATCATGTTGGATACTATGTGAAGAACATTCCATGGGTAAGCCTGTCATTTAAGATACGATAAACCCAATAACATGTCACCTCTTCTGCGCTGCAAACGACGATATAAAACCCATGCACATGCCACCTCTTCTACAACCATTACCAGCTGTGTATGATCAGCGACTGAAGAGAGAGAGAGAGAGAAAAAAAAAATAAGTACAATAGTAGGTGAGAGATGAGTAGGGCCACTGTAGGTGCCAGGTGTGAACATTCATTCAGTAATCACGCTTCTAGCAGTAGGGCCACTAAAATCGCGCGTCTGAACAGAGCCTTAAGTGTGGGCTAAATATTATAATGGTCATAGAAACATTATTAATCACGTGGTATATCATAAAGTAAACCTTTGCAATAAATATCATAATATAAATAAGCAATATTCTCTACTAACTTGATTCATATCTAAGGTTAACTTTATACCCTCACTTTTCCTACTGATTATAATCAATAATCATTAGCAAAGCCAAAATAAAAACAAACATGAGACAGAACTGAGGCCCTTACCCCACATTCTACCAATATCTTTCCATGATTTTACTTGTACATAATATAATCTTACACTTTATTAATTGATTCCATTCTCAACCTATTCCTTGATACAACCGGAACTGTCACCAATGACTAATTCCGTTTGCTGTATCCATGGACCATCAAAATAACCAAATAAACAACTAAAATGTTCCCTAACAACAAGGCATCGTGGCGGGTTATTTTCTCAAAATTTTCTTCTTTTTGTGTACAGGGCGAGAAGCCACGACTCCTCTAGATTATCACAGGTCAATGCACAGGGATTCCATTATTACGTTAATCCATTTATCAAGCATTGCAATCTATAATGTCAGGGTAAAACCCGACTTTGAGTACCAGCACTTAACTATCTGTACGGGGCGAGAAGCCACGACTCCTCTGACGAGATGGTGACGATATTTCTGCATACTGCCTTCACCCCATTGATTTATTAACATATAAATAAACAAGAGAGAGAGAGAGAGAGAGAGAGAGAGAGAGAGAGAGAGAGAGAGAGAGAGAGAGAGAGAGAGAGAGAGAGAGAGAGAGAGAGAGAGAGAGAGAGAGAGAGAGAGAGAGTGAGAGTGAGAGTGATACACACACACGCACGCGTACTCTGCAGATACAAAAATGTTCGAGTATTTTCCCCCTCAAAGAGAGAACGTCTAAAACGAAAACAAAATCTTTATGTAATTTGTCTAGAAACTTCGCCTGTTGTATAAACTTTTTCTCACTTCTCTGAAGAAAACGTTTCAAGAGTTTGTACTGTACACAGATAATACTTCTCACAGTACTTAAACGCGCGCTACTTATGTAATGTAAACGGAAAGAGCAATTAAAACTATATATAGAACACACACTCCCACCATTCTGTTTTTCCTCAACACATGAACAGCTCGTTAGGGCGCATTAAAGAAGCAATTATCATCCGCTCTTTCTTAAACGGCGATTTACTTTAA
This sequence comes from Penaeus vannamei, assembly GCF_003789085.1. NCBI lineage: Eukaryota > Metazoa > Arthropoda > Malacostraca > Decapoda > Penaeidae > Penaeus > Penaeus vannamei. Next base: position 159,410 of record NW_020868697.1, read on the forward strand.
GTTGACAGAAAATCGTCATTAGAAGGGCGGGAGTGTGTAAGAGGATAAGAAAAAGAGAAAGAAATAAAGGTATGTCGGAGAGAAAAAAAGATAAAGAAAGGGAAAAAGGAAGAACCAGAGAACCCGAGAGGCTGCTGCTGGTTCAGACCGAGTCGGCGGAGCGTGGCTTGGCTTGGGCGGGCTGGTCGGTCCGGGTCAACACGGGTCACTTTACTTCTATTATCCCTCAGGTCAACAGCACCAACACCCATCCCGGGTCCTGTGTACGTGTATACATGTCCTGTCTGTTATATTATCTTACTGCGTGGGTACACAGTGTGTAGATACGCGCGGTGCATATATGTTAAGGTCTTGTTATATCTCGTTATTTTTGAAGAGGTATACAAATATTATGCCAAACTTGTATCCCAATATACAAACGTAAAGCATCATTCACAAAATACGTATGTAAATATATTTCATTCACAAAATACAGCTCTGTGTATGAGTAGAATATTCCATTCACAAAGTGCAGGGATTCTAATGATGGCTGCGTACGAAACGACACGCTGTTGCGATAGAAATAAGTGAAGTTATACGAGCTAGGCAAAGGCACTTGACATTTGTAACACTTGATGCTTGCAGTGTAGGCTATATCTCGCGCTGTGAACTAAAAGGATTCGGTGTTAGAGTTGGATTCCACCAATGCACACCCGTCGAAAATTGCGGGCGTATTACGAATGCGTCCATACGTTGCTGAATTTCGTCGTAAGAATTTCTTATTGTAATTAAACCATGGCTAGAATTTCTATCGCACGTATACACACACGCACAACACGCACGTAACAGAGACAGACACACAACACGCACGCACGCACGCACGCACAACACACACCACACACACATACACACAAACACACACCCTCACACACACACAAAGGAGCATATATGCGTTGCGGGTAACTGTTTGTTTATGCAACGATATATTTCTTACGAATGACTCCTGGCCAGGGCAGTAAGTGTTATCGCGCATTAGTTATATTCATTGCACGTTTCCCAAGACGCAAACGCAAATCGTTAGTTATCGCGCATTAGTTGATATCTCATTGCACGTGGAAACCAGTCGATGCCGCTTGCAAGACGGGGAACGTAGGCAAGTCTAGCAAATATATTTTCCTGGAATCTTTAACGGAGAAAGCGGGCCTGGGAAATGAGATTGTTAGGCGGATCAGCAAGAACTTGTGACCGTGTTGAGAAAAGGTTATGAATTGGTTATCTTTTAGGTTTAAGTTCTTCGTTTCTCTTATAATGTTCCCAGTGTTATTTAGCCACGAAATGTTTTTTGTTCTGTTGTATTCCTACATCTGCGGTTGGTAATGTTTTTTTTTCTGACACGCAAAACATGCATTGACATGTCAATCTCACAGAACACAGGAAATGTGAAACAAGAG
>NW_020868697.1:168339-170839 GCF_003789085.1 Penaeus vannamei
TTCATGTTACCAATCCTTGGTTCTTCCACTTGCACAATGTATCTATTCGGCAAGGGAAGGGCGGATGATGATGAATCGAATCCATCTTTTAATCCAGCCCTGACGGCGGACAAATCCCCCTCTCACCGTCAGCATTACCCCGGGCCTCACGCCTCATCACATGGAGCCGAGACAGCAATTAATGGGCGCAGCGCACCTCCTTTCGGCCTCCGGGGCGTGATGGATACAACAAAAGCTCCGACGTCACATGCAGGGCTCAGCCGCAGTGTTCCCGCGCCGCGAACAATCCTCGCAGAAATTTGCATGCGCGATAAATCACTCACTTCAAGATAACTGATGATGTTGGTCGACTGCGCGCTGAGGTCACGGCCAGGCGCTGCGCTTATCTCCGCATCGTGACCGGCAGGATGAAGTTGTTCAGCTGCGATATGGCCTTCAAGGAGATAAACAAGTGTGTTCTGTATCTCGCTGTTGGAAAGGACGCAAAAAGTGAATTATGATACCGGTTTATGATGGAAAAAAGGAGTAAGGATATATATGAATATAAATAGCAGCAACGTCATGAAAACACGAATATCATACGAAGTCATCACAGGTACTCTTGCTATCTAAATAAAATACGTTGCATCACTACCACTAACAATGGACTCGCACACAACAGTCATGCGGGACAGAATGATGAAACAAACAACAGTCAGTCCCGCACCGCTCTGAGATCCCCATCGCTCTGGGGACGCAGTTAAGTGTGCCTCGGGTACAATAATTACACGGACGACAGGAACCCGGAGGAACCCGAGGTAACCCTATAAAATCCAAAGGAACCCGTAGGATCCCGTAGAAACCTAAAGTAACGCGAAGGAACCCGTAGAAACTTAACAGATCCCGGAGAAACCTAGAGAAACCCGAAGGAACGCCCTGAGAAACCTAAAGAGACCCAGAGGTATCCGAGGTAACCCTATAGAATCCAAAGGAGCCCGAAGGATCCCAGAGAAATCCAAAGAAACCCGAAGGATTCCGAAGAAACCTAAAGAAATCCGAAGAAACCCAAGGATCTCGATGAAACCTAAAGAAACCTGAAGGAGCCCAGAAAAACCTACAGAAACCCGAAAGAGCCCAGAAAAACCTACAGAAACCCGAAGGAACCCGAAAGAGCCCGGAGAAACCTAAGAAACATAAAGAAACCCGAAGGAACCCAGAAAAATCTAAAGAAACCCGAAGGAACCGAAGAGCCCGAGAACCTAAGAAACATAAAAGAAACCCGAAAGAACCCGAAGCAGCCCGAAAGTACCCGGAGCCTAGATTCAATCCCAACCCAACCTCCGTAAACGAGACGAGTCCACGCGCCGTTCCATCGCTCCGGCCGCTCGAAAATGGCCGTAATGTGACTTCATTTCGCGCTCTGAAGATAATGAAGTCGTTGATGATGCCAATTCCATCGTTCTCCTCCTTGCTTCCTGCGCTTCATCTCTTCCTCTGCACGCGGGGTGAGAGCTGCTTAGGGCCATCTCGAGCGTTTTGAGATTTTTTGAAGATCGTTCATTTGATTTTTTGATCGTTTATTTTTAGATTTTTGAAGATCGTTCATTTTAAGATTTTTTTTTTTTTTTTTTTTTTTTATGATCGCTTATTACAAGAAATAAAGATCAATACATTAAAGATCTTTTAAAGATCACTCATTTTTTAAAGATCGCTAATTTCAAGATTTTTTAAAGATCGCTTAATATAATTTTTTTTAAAGATCGCTGCTTTTATTTCTTTGAAGATCGCTTTTTTTTTAAGAGTTTTGAACATTGCAATAATATGAACCAGGCGAAAATACTATAGACGTGAAACGACAAAAAGAGATGAGAGAAGAGAGAGAGAGAGAGAGAGAGAGAGATGAGAGAGAGAGAAGAGAGAGAGAGAAGAGAGAGAGAGAGAGAGAGAGCAAGAAAACACCGGCATAATCGATATGAACAAAGGCCTTTGGGAACAGCAAGGCGACCGAGATAATGCCGAGCGAGCCGACGCAGACCAGACTGAAGCGGCCTGTAATAGAGTCTGAAGAAGGACACGTAGCGCCTACATCCGCGCGAGTCCCCGGTCCCCGCCTGCCCGCGCCTCGAAGCGTGCTCGGGGAATACTAATTCCGAAGTCCTCCCTCCGCCGGTCCTCGCTGCAGCCGCTCGTTTGCTTATTTGTGCCTCGTCGTCGGGGTAATCGTCTGCAGTTGTATGGAGACACGCTGGGAAAACGCGGGTATACTAACATATTCTTACACTCGTTCGGAACCCCCTCAAAATTACAGACACACCTAAATACATAAACACACACACACCTTAACACATAAACACACACACACCTTAACACATAAACACACACACACACACCTTAACATATAAACACACACACACACACTTAACATCTAAACACACATACACAACACCACACATCTAAACACACACACATACACGCACACACATCTAAACACACACCCACACATAAACACAACACAAAACAC
>NW_020868697.1:178339-183339 GCF_003789085.1 Penaeus vannamei
TCTCTCTCTCTGCCTCCCTCTCTCCCCCTCCTCACTCTCTCTCTCTCCCACTCTCCGCTTCCCCCACACTCTCTCTTTCCTTCTCTCTCTCTCTGTGTCTCCCCCCCTCCTCCTCCTTTCTCTGTCTCTCATTCAGCTTCCCTCACACTCTCTTCTCTCTCTCTGTTCACTTCCCCGTATACTCTCTCCTCTCTCTTTCTTTCCACTTCCCACACGCATTCTTTCTCTAGCTCTCTATTTCTCTCTCTCTCCCATTCCCTTCCCTTTTAATTCCCCCACTCTATTTCTCGAGTTTTCTTTCCTCTCTGCCTCCTCTTCTTCCCCCGGCCGCTTACAAAGTGAAACGGCTAACACTTAAGCTCATTAGGCATTCTTATGCAAAGGGAACTTTCAACCCTTTGGATAATTCATCCAGGAACTATCGGAAAATAACCTCTCTAGGAAGTCCTTATTAAAGTCAACTTTTGATTTATGTCTTTCTCCGTTATCGATGTTTGTAAATCGCATTTAAGTAGCTTAGAGAGGATTTGAATCTTTAATGTTAAGGAGATTGATCTGACGAGGCTAGGAGCGAGGGAATCTATATGTAGCGCCTGGACTGCCGTTTGTAGCATCTACTTTGTAGTAGGCACTATGAACTTGCCTTCTCCATGTTCGAGGTATGTGACTATAACTCACGATCAGTTAAGGTCTTCATTATTAACCACGACTACGGTGTTAATTATAGGTTGCGTAAGTGTTTCCGTCCATATATAAAATCTCGGAGCATCAGAGGTCCAGCTAAGACCTTTTTACTCGTCTTCACGCGTTCCTCGCCGAGATAAGACACAACTCAGCACGACCTTCACGACGCAGCATCCCGGACAGACCCCGCCGCTCCCTGGCGTGAGCTCCGTCATCTTATTACCTCGTAAATCTCTGCGGAGGGGGAGAGGAGCTCGGGCCCGGGTCCATCTTGGCCCTGATCCTGGCCTGGCTCTAGAAACAGCCTGGCCCTGGGAACGGCATGGCTGTGAAAAGAGGCTCGAACTCCGGGGAAGTTGTTGGCCCCTGGCTGGATCGCCCTGGGTTATGCGAACGCTCGGCGTGTTCGTACATGCGAGGCAATCCGGTTCGCCGCTCTCGAACGCGCTCTCACGTGAATCTTTACTGCTGCGCTTTATACGTCCCCCACAGCTCGCAAACACCTTATCCAGAATATTCTTTTATCTTTCTTAGAATAAGCCTGATGCTTCGTTCAACACGTTCGCTTTTGTTGTTGGTTCCAGACGCAGTATGCTTACTCATTTGTTATTTCACGGATTGCTAAGTCCTTTGTTCAGTAATGGTCTGGTTTTAATATATTATTACTATCTACCCTGTAATATGTATGCATTCACAGTCAGCAAAATGTTTTCCGCCCAAATACCGCCAAAATGATGTATATCTGCAACCATTTCGACAAAATACACAGACATACGCAAAGGAGCCGTTGCCGAAGCTAGATTGCACGCCTTTGGACTCTCACGCGATCGTGTGCTTAAGGAAGGTACGCTTGCCGGCACAGATTTGCTGAGAATTTCTGGCACGATTTTACGTTGGATAGACAAAGGTGATGAAATGGAGAATAAGAGATGCTATAAAAGGGATAACTACCGCTATAAACACTACAATTGACCCAGACGGAAAACAAAACAAAAACAAAAGAACGTCGAGGTGATTCTCCGATATCTCCTCCCCCCTTTTTTCCACAACAAACCAACGCAACATAACATTTCCCCCACATTATCCAAACAAATGTTCGAACTCGGAGGAACTACTGCTTTGCATGGTCTCCTCGCCCGGGTGCATAAGCGAACGAAGCAGCAGTATGTCTGTGTTTGCTCTCCGTGCGCAATCATTCGTTCTCTCGCCCTCTTGAACGCAGTCGAGAGCCGCCGCGCTGTCTGGCTGCAAAGGGAGAGGAAGGAACAAAGCACATATTAACTTATTATTGTTATGATGCAGGGACTTACAAGATGAATAATGAGGCCGGTTGATGTATTGATGTTTATTTTCGTTAACCCTTTGACATCGTTCGTTTAAAGGCTTACTGGCGAGTGATAAATATTTTCGTTGAGAGGAACAGAAGCATAAATCTGCTGGGTCACTATCGTAAATTGTCTTTTTGATACTATGAGTAATCCGACAATAAACGGAGAAAAATGTTTTGTGAATCATTAGAAAGATGGCGGACTCTGACGTTTAAGGTGATCAACAAAGGGGTGTGGGAGAGTGAGTCAGTAAGTGCACTGATGATGCGTCACTTTGTTTTATATCACAGAAGGCATGTCTACAATAATTTTCACTTACAACACACACACACACACATACATACACACACACACACAAACACACACGCAGGCCATTTATTCCTTACATTCACACATATATTCACATAAGCATCCACATATACTTTCATTGTGACGTGGGCGGGAAGTTACGACCATAAAAACCGCACGATTCAGTCTTCAGTTCCAACTAGATCCAATCAGAAACAAAGGGGTAGAAAATGCAAGAACAGCAGGAGGCCAAGACGCAGCTGCGGGAACAGCTTCGATAGGAACAGCAACAGCAAAAACAGAAGGAAAACAGGAGGGGGGATAACAGAATGAACACAAGCAGGAGCAGCATTAGCAACAGGAACAACAATAGGAATAACAAAAGAACGAACGGGAGCTGGAAGGAAACAGGGGGGGGTAGGCAACAGCAGTATGAACAGCATTTGCGGGAACAGCAACAACAGAATAAAAGAGAAGGAATAACAACATAGGGAACAATATTAGCAGAAGAAACAGCAACAACGGAAGGAATAACAACATAAGGAACAGCATTAGCAGAAGCAGAAGCAAAAGAAACAGCAACAGCAAGCAGAAGAAACAGTAGCAGGAGGGGCAACCGCAGCAGATGAAACACTAGCAGCAGAGGAAACAACAGCAGCAGAAGAAACAACAGCAGCAGAAGGAACAGCCTCAGCAGCCCCGGCGCGGGCAGCACGGAGCGAGCGCGGCCCAAGCAGCAGCAGCCAACCCGCAGCGGCCGAACCCGGGGTCGCGGGGGTCACGTGATTGCAGAGTACGACCGCGAGACGTAACAAAGCGTCGGTGGGGTGGCCCTGAACCTCCGCATGGCACGTACGCTCATGCATAACAAGGCGTTCTAATGGGCAGCCTCGGAGTGCATGTTTATAATTAATGGAGGACTGACTATAAATTAAGTGATGGGAACCCGTGAGATGCATGGCGGTTTGGGCTTCATGACGGGCTTTGAGGAGGGGAGGGGAGGGGGGGGGTGAGTAGGGAAGGGGTATGGGGAAAGGATAAGACGGGCGGGGGTTGGAGCAGAAGGATCGGGAGGGGGATGGGTGGGGGTAGGGAGGTTTATCTAATGGGTGGGCGGGTCATGAGATTACACAGCCAGGGATGAGCAATAATGCGAGAAAGCCAATGGTATCTGAGTCTTCGAAAGGGCCGGAGAACCATGGCTCGAGACAGTTAAATGGCGAAGAAGGGTAAGTTCGGGTTATCAGATGGTCGGGTTGAGGGCCCTGAATAACAACAGAACTCCGGTGGGCGTGGCCAGTGATCCTCTCGACCCCTCGTAAATTAGCAGGCTGGTTGGCTGGCTTGACTGTGTGTGGTGGTCTGTGTGGCGCGGCGGTTGTGGTTGTGTGGAAGTGGTGGTGCATGTGTGGCCGTGTAAGGTCGTGGTCGCATGTGTGGTAGTGGTGGTGCATGTGTGGTCGTGCAAGGTCGTGGTCGTATGTGGTGGTGGTGCATGTATGGTCGTATAAGGTGGAGTGGCGGTGGTGGTCGTGTGGGATGATATATGGTCGTGTAAGGTAGTGGTTTTACCTGTGTGGTCGTGTGGGGAGGTGACCATGTGAGGTTGCTGTGCATGTATGGTCGTGTGTGGTAACGGTGTGTGAGATGGCGATACATGCGTTTTGGTGGCAACAGTGGTCGTTTGAGGTAGTCGTGTATGCGGTAAGCATTGTGGTAGCGATAGAAGTCTTGTGAAGTCATGGTGGCAGTAGTAGTCATATGGGATGGTATCTGTAATGATCATATTGATGTGCATGACAAGGGGTATGTCATCGCTCGTACCGTATGACAGTATGATCATATAAACAATGATCAGAATCATGATTAATCAATAACAGAATTCTTAACTAATGATAATAATAATCATTTGATAATGATATATAATGATTGATAATTAATAGCAGTTCTCAGCCTCCTCCCAGAATCTTTTTGTCTCTCTCAAGATCCCAGTTAGTGAATCCTCTCTTATACCCTCCATCCCTCCCCTCCCTCCTTTCTTTCTTCTTTCCTTCGTACCCTTCCTCGTTCCATACCTTTTTCTCTCAATCATACCTTCCTCGTTCCCTCCCTTTTTCTCTCACCTCCTTTCCTCCCTCCTTTTTTCTTCTTTTCTTCCTACCCTTCCCTCCCCCCCTCTTTTCTCCCACCTCCTTTCCTCCCTCCCTCCTCTCTTTTCTTCTTTCCTTCCTACTTTCTCTTCCCTCTCTTTTTCTCTCATCCCTTTCCTCCTCCCCTTTCTTCCTTCCTCCCCCTCCCTCTTTCTCTCACCCTCCTTTCCTCCTCCCTCCTTTCCTATCTCTCTCACCCCTTTCCTCCTTCCCTTCTTTATTTCTTCTTTCCTTCCTACCCTTCCCTCGTTCCCTCTCTCTTTCTCTCATCCCTCTGTCCTCCCTCCCATCTTTCTTTTTATTTTTCCTTCCTACCCTTTCCTCCCTCTTTCTCTCACCCTCCTTTCCTCCCTTCCTACCCTTCCCTCTTTCTCTCATCCCACTGTCCTCCCTCCCTTTTCTTTTTTCGTTCCTTCCTATCCTTCCCGCGTCCCCTCCCTCTTTCTTTCATCCCACTGTCCTCCCTCCCTCCTTTATTTTTATTTTTCCTTCCTACCTCTCCCTCCCTCCCTCCTTTCTTTCTTCTTTCCTTCCTACCGTTCCCTCCGTC
>NW_020868697.1:200839-208339 GCF_003789085.1 Penaeus vannamei
CTTTTATGTAAATAATTGTGGAGTGTGTGTAGGCCTACTCTCCCACCCCCCGAAAGTTTAAAGAACGAAGGCAAGATTTCGATTTTGAACGATTGAAAGTTGTCGGGTTGTTCCTCGGAAACGGGATCAAAGATTTCCGTCGACCATGCATTGGCAACACTCTTTTCGAATTAGGTCGGCTTGAGACTTTTTGTTAGTGGTAAATACAGCATCGCGAAAAGAGCAAATGTTAAAAATATAAGGAAAAAATGTTGGCTTAAAACCTTCACCGTAGTAATCGCTTGGCTATGAGAAATATATAAAAAAGCCATGCGGACATAAAGACAGGACGGTGGGTCTGATATGTAATAAAGTAGACTTTTGCTACTCACTAATTCGTTATAAACTGATAATGTGTTGAGCATAAGAGAAAGAGAAAGAGTGAGACACACACATACGCACAAACGAGAGAGAAGAGAGAGAGAGAGAGAGAGAGAGAGAGAGAGAGAGTGAGTGAGTGAGTGAGTGAGTGAGTGAGTGAGTGAGTGAGTGAGTGAGTGAGTGAGTGAGTGAGTGAGTGAGTGAGCGAGTGAATGAGCTTGTGAGTTTGTTTGCATGTCTTCAAGTAGACTTAATTTAAAGTTCAGCTGTGAATTAAAACTTTCGCAAAAAACGAATCTCTCTGATATCAAACGATGCATTTCGATACAAACACACAGGGAAAAATAGTCGTAAAGGACTTCCACAATAAAATTCCCGAGTCAAGCGATATTCCGGTTTCAAGAGCATCGTTCACCCGGCCGAAAGGTACGCTCTTAGAACGAACAAGAATGGCTTTGCAGTGTCTTGAAATTCAGCCCCAAAAAACAAAGCCATTATCTTCACGTGACAGAAATGTGCGTTACTTCTTGGCACAAAATACACTGAGAGAAACTGGGGTTAGAATCACATAGAAGATTGTAAAATACTGTATTCCCAGTTCGGTATATTTTCACTTTACGTTATGTTTGCCTTTGGGCTCTTGCTTTGTAACAGCTCAGGCACATAAAGATATGATTGAAAATATCAAAATAAAAATGGGCTAAACCAGCGCTCTCTAGCGTCATTTGACACCAGCGAGTGATTAATCTACAGTAATGATATAGATATATGTGTTTTTCTCCCTTGCGAATTATGCTTCATGATTAGCAATTTCATATAATTTCCAGGAGCCATTGTGAAGTAGATTATATTACTGACCAAGGGGAATACAGTTGCAATCATAATTTGCAAATAACAAAACAAATTATTATGAACAGAACCATTTTGCACTCTTTATAATATTATCCTTGACAATATGATGGGCAGATGGTTCTCATTGGTTTGATGGCCGCCAATTTGCATGCATGTCCTGCTTGATATCAACATTTCATCCGGGAGTTTAATGTTTTGGGAAAGGTAAATGTCCATTATTTGAAATTTAATCCAGATTTGTTTTGGGAGGTAAAGACGCGACTAACTTCGTCGGTATTTCTCCTCTAATTAAGTGTCCCATTAACCATTAAGATTTTAGAAACAATTTCTCTTGGTTTTCCCATCTTCATCCAACACTCCTCTGGATATGCTTCAAGTGCCTTATCTCGAAGATATACAGACTCACAAATCTTTTTTCGGTTCTTCTCATGAGCTAGAGGCAAAGGGGGGGGGGGGAGGGAAGGAAAAAGTTAAGCCCGAGACAAAAGTTCCATTGGCGGCCATCTGTCTTCTCTTGTTCTCAATTCCATGTACCAAACGCCATCGCAGTTTACGACCGTCTTTCACCCTCGGGCAGTAACTCGCGTGTGATATATACCGACCTCATCTCCTCGGCCTTTTGCTTGCTCTGGCGGGGACTCGGGGGGGGGGGGGGCGGCTCGTGCTCTCGTCGCCGAATATGGGTGGAGTTTTTATAACGTATGGTGGGATTCATATTCATGTATATGTATGTGTGTATATATATTTATATATATGTATATAATATAATATATATATATATATATATATATATATATATATATATATATATACTATATATATATATATATATATATATATATAATATATATATATATATATATATATATATATATATATATATATATATATATATATATATATATATTATATATATATATATTATATATATATATATTATTATATATATATAATATATATATATATATATATATATATATATATATATATATATATATATATTATATGTATATATATATATGTATATATGTATATATATATATATATATATATATATATATATATATATATATATATATATATATATTATATATATATATATATATATATATATTCACACACACACACACACACATATATATACGTGTATGTGTGTATATATATATACATAATACATATATACATATATATATATGTATATATATATATATATATATATATATATATATATATATATATATATATATATATATATATATATATATATATATATATATATATATATATATACGTGTATATATATACATACATACATACATACATATATATATATATATATATATATATATATATATATATATATATATATATATATATATATATATATATATATATATATATATATATATATATATATATATATATATATATATATTCATTTATTCATTTATTTATTTTTCACACTCACATAGAGCGAGAGAGAGAGAGAGAGAGAGAGAGAGAGAGAGAGAGAGAGAGAGAGAGAGAGAGAGAGAGAGAGAGAGAGAGAGAGAGAGAAGAGAGAGAGGAGAGGGAGATAAACAGATATAAATATAGATAAATATAGATACAGATATGTGTACATGTATGCATACATTTATATATGTATACATGTATGTATGTGTCTTGATATATGACGCACTCGCAAGCGCCTGCACGTGTGCGTTCATTGCTGCAAGCGATGTGTTGACTTCCAAGCACAAAATCCTTCCTCGGGAGCTGTTGGCTTCATTCCGAACGCAACCCCATTGCACACAACATCATTAAAATAATTTAGAATTCAGATGCGCCTCCTTCCCTGACCCGCGCACTCGCCCTCCACGCAACTTTCCAGCGCGGCGGGCGTAGGTCGAGAGTCAACGGCAGCCGCGGGGCGTGCCGGCCTCCGCGGAATGGAATAATGTAGTTCCACATCTGAAAGGCTGAATAATTACTCCACATCAAACCGGATGCGAGCACGAACACCTCGACATAGACGCAAGTGGTATAATTCCTTAATCATGGAACAAGTCAAGAGTCCATTACCTTGTTTTCATATCTCGTGAATCTTGCAGAGCGATGCTGTTTGCCCCTCCGGCCCAGGCCCTACGCGGACAGGGCATCAGCGAGCTCCCGGTCGCACTCAGCACTACACCTTCACCCCATTAAGAATTGCCGCCGCTGTCTGTCCTCCCCGAAAAATACCCTTTGCGAGCTGCCCTAATCTAAAAAGCCCTTGATTTCCCCTTAGCCCGTGTCTTTATCGCTTCCCCGGGACCTCAAGCGCTTTGCGTGTTCCATACTTTATAAAGGACCTCATCGTGGCGCCCCATTCTTCCTCGGAACCCTGTAACGCCCCCTCTTTCTCCATTGCTTCCCATCTCCCTCGAGGACCCCATTTCCCAACAATTTCCCGGGAACCTTCATCCATCGGCCGAGTTTTTTCCCTCCCTCTTCTGCTGTTCCATCCCCTCGGCCACTCTGCCAGCGTCCTCCCCCTCCTTCGCCTCCAACGCAACCCCACTCTCCTTGCCGGCGGCCCCTTCCCTTCCTCATTTCCAGAGATGTGTTGTCTAGCCTCTCTGCCTTCCCCGCCATCAACTACCGACTTAAAAGCTCTCTGAATTATTTATGTTGACTGTTCCCTCCGGCGTACACGCACTTGATCAAGTTAGGGCCATACCATAAATTGTGCGCAGCGATTACTGTTGGAGCGCTGCATGATCCTCAATACACTTGTCTGTTTGTTAAGCGAACATTTTGCATATTTCATCCCAGGAACCCTGTCTTGTTGCTTCGTTGTTTGGGATTGTCTCGCTGCTAAACGCCTTTGCAACCACTCTGATCCGATGGCGTGATGGACCTGTGCATTTAGGCTCGGCTGATGGCGCTGACATCGCTCTGACATTAGGTTTTTCATAAATATTTATGTATAATCGGCATAGATTGGTGCCTGCGTGCGGGTGTGTATGTGCCTTTTTTGTGTGTGTTGGGGGCAGTATGGACGCACGTGTTCATTTATTCAAGGGAGGATTTTTAGACACATAAAGCTTACTGGTACTCCTGTATATTTACACAGTGACGTTCCACTAAGAAATGTTAAGGTTGGTGCCTGGTAGCACGATTCGCTGATTGACTCGGTGAACACAAATCTAGGTAGAATAATGTGAAACCGTATTCATGTTTTACATTCTGCACCGTTGGTACGTATAATATATGCAAAAGGAATTTATAGCTAACGGGAAAAATCATACATATTGACGTAGTGAACTGTAGACCAGCAGGACGTACCGCCATCAAAGGTAGATTATAGTAGATGAATAGTACATTACAAACTAATGCATTATACCCCAGCTGTACATTTAACATGACACACGCACTACCCTTCAACCCAACCCAACCGGCGCCAAACGAACATCCGCACAATTCTAAACCGAACTGCAACCAACGCAAGATACAAGTCCTTATGCGACCACACAATCAGTTAAATCACAGGCTCCCTTCTACCGCACACTAGCCGATACCATCACGAGTACCGTCTGCCGGTATTGCTCAGTCTAATTATTCATGATAGACTCTGCAGCCTCTCCGCGCCCACCTGCGTCTTCGCACAGCTTCTTTATCATCATCACTTTCATCATCATTACTATCATCTCTATTATCATCATCATCATCATCACTATCATTTCTATTATAATAATGATTATCACTATCATTATTATTATCATCTTCATCATCTATCAATCATCATCATCTTCATCATCTTCATCATCATCATTTTCACTATCATCACTATCATCTCTACTATCATCATCACTAATCATCATCATCATCATTATCATCACTATCATCTCTACTATCATCATCACTATTATTATTATTATTATCATCATCATCAGCAGCATTATCATCACCATTGCTGTTGTCTTTCGTGCAATATATCGTCTCGATTTCGACAGCTGTCGTGGGAATTCTGAGAGTCATTAAAAAAAAAATATATTGAAAGGATTACTGATACAAATGAGTTAAGGTCTTTGTTTTTTAATAGATTTTTGAAAAGGATTACTGATACAGATGGTGTTGATGAAGACAATCGCAATAAGTGTCATTATAATGTCTGTTGTCACTCATCACTAAATAATGGCAATAGTGATGGTGGTGATAATGATAATGATTATAATGATTATCATGATCGTCATTTTTATTATTTTATGATAATGGTAATAATGATAATGACGATAATGAGAATTATAGTAACAAATGATAATACTAATTATAATAATTTTCATCATTATTATTATGATTATTAGTCTTCTCACATTATTTCTTGTTATTTTCAGTGTTATCATTATCACCTTCATCATCATCATCGCTGGTCCTATCATCATCATTCTTAAAATCACTAGCATAGATTATATAATTAATATCATACTCATCATTAAACCGAGAACACTATCAATATTATCATCAGGAGTAGAAGTAACATTTCCCACCATCGTTATAATAAAAACATGAGGGTCTATATCATAACTCATTCTGCTTCGACCCTTCATGCCTCCATAGACATAACTACAGCTTATCATGCCATGACCTTTCACCTTATGGCCCATTCTACCATAGGTCTTGCATGGTACAATCCCTTCCCTTTATATAATGCACCATACTATATGACCTCCCTCTTCGCCGGCCTCCGGGTTATGGCCCTGAACGTTATAATATGGATGGGTTATAGTTCACGATGTTGTAAAGTTAGTGTAAGTATCGTGCGTCTACTCTGCTCTGGATGGGTCATCGCCGTCATCACTATCATCAGCATCAAGAGTATCATTATCAGTACTGTCGCTATCACCATCATCATCATGACTATCACTATCATCATCATCACTATCATCATCATTATCAATTATCATCAATCATCATATAATTATAATCATCATCATGCCACTATCATTCATTACTATCACTATCATCATCATCATCACTCTATCATCATTATAATCATCATCGTCACTGCCACTATCATCGTCATTACACATCATCACATCATCACTATCATCATTATAAATCATCGTCATTACTATCACTATCATCATCATCACCACAAGAGGTTCTCTGTAGATTAAGGCCGTGATTTTAACAAAGTAATAAGCAAGTTTGCGAAACTCTCCCCGCCGGCTCTGCCACTGCCGTC
This sequence comes from Penaeus vannamei, assembly GCF_003789085.1. Classification (NCBI taxonomy): domain Eukaryota; kingdom Metazoa; phylum Arthropoda; class Malacostraca; order Decapoda; family Penaeidae; genus Penaeus; species Penaeus vannamei. Next base: position 207,261 of record NW_020868697.1, read on the forward strand.
AATGTCCACTACCCCCCCCCCCTCCCTTCCCGCAGGCATCATGTTCGGGGAATTTTTCAAGAATCTTTTCCTGTTCACTCTTTCTTACTCGCCCCCCTCTCCTTGCCTCTTTCCTACCCCCTGCTCCTTATGGGCAACATCCTCTTACAATTTTTTCCTCTATTCCACTTTCTACCCCTAACTTCTTTACCTCTCTTCCCCTACCCTCTACCCCTCTTTCCCCCCTCTACAAGCACCTACAAACCCCAATTCCTCTCTTCACTTCCCTACCCCCTACCAATCCCTTTCATAATTCCCTACCCCCTTACCAATCTCCTCCCCTATCCTCTACCAACCCCTTCCCCAACCCATACCCCCTACCAATCCCCTTCCCCAACCTCCCCTACCAATCCCTTCCCAACTCCCCTACCATTTCCCCCTAACCCTTCCCCCCTTCCCCTCTCCCCTACCCCTCCCACCCCCCTCACCCCCTCTTTGTGAGCGACCGGACCTTCGTCGCCTGAAGGAACCTCAATGAAAGGAACCCAAGAGGCATCTTCAGCCCCAACTTCTTGTGCCCCAACTTCTCTCGGGCCGTGGAGAAGTTTTCCAGTCATCAGCCACGTCCCCGAGTGACCAGGGGACGTGCGGGGGCGAGAGAGGACACAGGGGGAAAGAGAGAGGGGAATGAGAGAGGAAGAGGAAGGGAAGTGATAGTGATGATGGTGGGAGGAGCGAGGAGAAAAAGGTGGATGGAGAATGGGAAGGTGGGGAGGTGTGAGGGAGAGATGGATAGACAGATAGAGAGAGACAGAGACAGACAGACAGATAAACAGACAGACAGATAGATATATAGACAGAGATAGATTTAAAGGTAGGTAGGTAGATAGATAGATAGAGAGGAGGGAGGGAGAGCGAGCGAGAGAGAGAGAGGAAGCAAAAGAGAGAGATAATGAGAGAGCAAGATAGATAGATAGATAGATACATAGAGAAGGAGGAGAGAGGAGGAGAGAGAGAGAGAGAGAGAGAGAGAGAGAGAGAGAGAGAGAGAGAGAGAGAGAGAGAGAGAGAGAGAGAGAGAGAGAGAGAGAGAGAGAGAG
>NW_020868697.1:225839-228339 GCF_003789085.1 Penaeus vannamei
ATACATATATATATATATATATATATATATAATATATATATATATATACATATATACACACACACACATATATGTATATGTGTGTTTATCATAAATACATATATAAACATATATATATATATATACACACACACACAATCTTCCTATCTGACTAATAAAAGAAACAGGAACTTATCTCTGGCTAAGAGCGCTTCCGTCCATTTTCCAAAACATGTATACCGGAAAAACCAAGTTACCCCGGCACATATGCCCCCCCCCAAAAAAAAAAAAAAAAAAAAAAAAAAACGCACACGTGACCGTCTACCTTCCCACCCGCACATCACATCCATCGAAACGCACACGAACGAATAAAGATTTTCGTGCCAGCCATTAAGTTGCACCCGAGCGACACAGCCATGCACACAATAGGATTCAGCAAGCCATATTGCTTTCGTAGTCGAGGCTGTGTGATGAACTGTTATTGGCTGCCAGCGAGTGGGACGAGGAGGGGGGGAAGGGGGAAAGGAGGGGAGGAGGAGGAGGAAGGAGGGAGGAAGAGGAGGAGGAGGAAAGGAAGGAGGAGAAGGAGAGGGGAGGAGGAAGAGAGGAGGAGGAAGGAGGAGGAGGAGGAGGAAGGAGGAGGAGAGGGGGAGGAGAAGGAGGAGGAGAGAGGGGAAGGAGGAGGAGGAAGGGAGGGGGGGAGGAGGGGGGAAGAGGAGGAGGAGGAGGGAGAGGAGGAGGAGGAGAGGGGAGAAGGAGGGAGAGGAGGAGAAGAGAGGAGGAGGAGGAGGAGGAGGAGGAAGAGGAGGAGGAGGGGGAGGAGAAGGAGGAGGAAAGAGGAAGAGAAGAGGAGGGAGAAGAGGAAGAGGAGGAGGAGAAGAGGGGGAGGGGAAGGAGGAGGAGGAGGAGAAGGAGAGGAAGGGGGAAGAGGGGAAGAGGAGGATGGGGGGGAGAGGAGGGGGGAGGAGGGGGGGGGAGCGGCCGGACAAACGGAGCCAAGCCGAGTCCTGATTAATTTCGCGGAGGAATGTTGCATTAAATATTTGTGCAGCGGCAAATAATTTCGGGGCATTTTTGCCTTCCCTGCTGGATTGTGAAAGCGGTGGAGGTGGGGGTGTAAATACGGTTTAGAAGGGTTATATTGCTGTGTCAGGATTGAAGGCACATGAAAGGTCAACGGTATACTCCTTTTATTAGCTCTCATTCTCTGCGTGTTGCTCTTAAAAGCGTAGGAGTTGGAACAGTAAAAAAAAAAAAATCATATGTTGACATTTTTCTGTCCAAACACATAGCCTTAGAAGCCACATAAAAGGCGAATTTGCGATACGAAACGCAGGCAAGATTTGGTTTGGTTCGGTTTGCTTTCGTCTTGCTGAATTCGTCCAAAACAGTCCCAACACCCAGCTTGCTATCAGTGTAAAAAGACTACCGCGAAAATGCGAATGAATCAGTTCCTTCGCAGTGGGAGACAGTAAACAGTGACCATGGAATAAAGCAGAATGAGCGCTGTTTGTCGTAATGATAGCGAATTTAACGAAAAATGATATATGAAATAAGAGAGTAGAAAAAACAACAACTCATATACATATGAAACATGAACTCACCAATCTATTCTTAGTATACTGTGGAACATATTGTGGGATTTTTTTTTTATAGAAGTAATTCACTTAATGACAATGATAAAACTTTCAAATAGAGAATATAGAATGGCAATAAAATTGGAAATTTAAACGCTTTTTGAACTTCCCACGATGGTCATAATATCACAAGGAGCCAGAGCTTGTCTTTTGTAAAATAAAAATACTCTAATTCATACTTTCGCTCGTCACCGTTATGAGAAGAAATTGGCAATTTATAACATCATCTATTGGACATAAAATAAGTAAATTATCTGCAGAATTTCAGTGTAATTACGAATTTGTGTCGGCCATGTTGGTAGTTTGCCTGCGATTGTGGTCATTCTTAATTTGGTTGCGAATCCAAACAAAGATCTGACCAAGAAATTCCGCCAATAAAAAAGAACAAGAAGTCTCAATATATTACTATTCATAAACATCTTGCCGCAAAATGTGTGCGTATACATTCTTTGCAGCATTTTCTTTCTGCCACTCTTATGGCAACGATGAATTTAATACAACCTGCGAGCGGTTGGCGGCGTCCGCTTTAAAGCCTTTTCCTCTCTTTTATAAACTTGAAAAAGGTTAAAATTCTCAACATCATGAAACTTGAAAAGCATTGGTTAGTCTCGCATTTACCGGTCATATCGTTTTAACATTAAATTCAAAATAATGTGTAAAATGTGACTCAAAGGTAAGAAGGAAACGGCTGTGCTTTTATAGATTAATAAATCTTATACATTGGTTTGTGATTTTGCTGCACACCGACTGAAAGGAAGTACTGGAAGATATTGAGCATGTATATTTCATTGCGTGTAATAATTTTACATGCTGGGAGTGATATTCCGAGACTTACTGCACAGAGAATAAAAACCGCAGATTACGTGATTGCACCAAGCAAGCAT
>NW_020868697.1:230839-244563 GCF_003789085.1 Penaeus vannamei
ATCTCAGTAAATAATATAGAACAATATTCGAAATATATATATACCTACCCTATATATATATATTATATTATATAATAGTATATATAAATATATATAGAAACACATATTCATGACACACCACACACAACCACACACACCACAACACACACACATACCTATGTATATATATATAATATAGTATATATGTATGTTATGTATATATTATATATATATATATATATAGTATATAATATATGATATATAATATATATATATAATATATAGCATACATACATACATACACAGACACAGACACACATACAATATATATATATGTATTATATATATATATGTATTATATATACATGAATTACAGAGATGTATGTATGATACATATCATAACATGTTATATATATGCATATATTCATGTATAGTATGTATATATATATATTTATATAGTATATATATATAATATATTATATATATATATATAGTATATATATCCGTTAACTCCAATATTACTATTCAATAAAGGAGTCAAGACCATTTTGGTTATCTACCTTAAACCCTTAAGCTGTGCCATCTGCTCCATACTCTTGCAAGGGCCATCATATTTGGGCTCTATACAGCTTTGGGTAGATGTTTATGCGGTGTGTTTGAAAAACGAACCCCGATAAATCGCCTCTATCTGCGCAACAGCCACACTCTAGTGCAACAGCACCCACCTATTTTGTCCTACTTTGATCATTCTCTACAGAGATGTCCTGAAGCCCACGATAGCCAACGTTGTCTTGCCTAACGCTATGCTCTGAACTTTGACATAAGCTAATAGCTAGTCAGCGCCTTGCTCTCATAAACACATACTGCTATGATGGATCCCCTAAGGCTTCTATACTCTGTAGAAATCAGTTGCCACCAATGCTGTGCAGATTTCCGGAGGCAGCCCACATCTAGCGACCATCGCAAAACGTTCTCCAGACCAAGCGTGAGTTTCTCCTATCTCATACGGATTATTCAATACCACAACTCGCTGCCACCCCACTGTGTAAGCGCCGGATCTCGATGAGCATTTATGGTTATTAGGATTGTGGGCTGAACAGTATAATGATAAACCCAAGTTCCGGGTATCGCTGGGGCACACGAGATGGATAATGATAAAAAATAAACCTGAGAAAAAAACAAATTAAAAGGCCATGCATCTATGACGTTAAGGGGTGCGTTTGTGTATCAGAGGTGCCTGGTAGAGGGCTCGCGGTGTGGACGAGGCCCAAGCACCGTAGATATATGTGTAAAGGAGAAATATGTTACACACTGAGGAATTAAGAGGTTTCCGTGGATTTCTAGGTCTTGTGAATCAGTATGCCGTTTAGCCTTGAATGTCTTGTCGCTCACAGGCAACCCTCTTTTATTACATTTCTCATCAGAATAATTCGTGGCTATATATATGACATTATTCTTATTCCTCAGTGGATCCTAGAGTGTTCAAGTGCGCTGGGAAGCTCTATTTCCACCTTAACTCCTATGTCCTCTCCATTTGCCTCCCCCTATAATCCCAAATTCGCTAGCCGTAACCAGAGTGTGGTTGTAAACTTTGTATGTATGTAAGATGTTGTAAGATGCTAAATGGTGATATAGTGTAATATTAAGATTATGTAAAACGGGGATATTACAACACACACACACACACACACACACACACACACTACACACAACCACACACACACACACACACCACATAATATTACAAATACCAGAATTATGAATATATAAGTAAAAATAAATATAAAAATATGTTTGTGCCATAGATCCACTAGCAGATATAGGCCTTATACTATTAGTTGATGTGATGGGAAATAGTTATATATGCATTCTTATTCTTTTCTTACATACACACGCACACACACACAGCACAAACACACCTAGACACACACACCATCATACACATCACATTTAAGATATGCCTGTTCTATGTACAATTCCTTGTTATCATATCACTATTACTCAACTACCTTTTATATTCATCTATATATTCTTCCTCCTACTATTTCACTCTACTATTTATAGTATATATTATAATCTACCTATCTATTACTACATTTATACATGATATATCATTTTAACCCTATTCTCCATTTACCTCTCTTTCTATCTATTATTATTTCATATATTATATTTACATATACATGTGTGTGCTATCGCCTCTCACTACCCCTTCCCCTCCTTAAACCTTTTGTTGCCCCTCGCTGTTTCGTATGTATTATCCTGTGTGCTTTTGTATGCGTGTTCTTGACTCTGTGTATGTCTGCTGTATGAGTGTTGGTGTGCATTGGACTCTTATGCTTTCACTCTGCTTTTGGTCATGTGCCATGCGCAGTGCTTATTGTGGTCTTCACAGCCTTTCCCAGTCCTGCCCACCAATCTCATTGCTCTCCTCCGTATCTCGCTCTGTGCTTCGCTCTTTATGTGTGGGTCCTCGTATGTGTTGTCGCCCTCTATAACTTCCTCTAGCACCCGCTGACGCGCTGTTGCGCATCGTGCTTTGTCCCTATCTGCCATCACACACCAGGACACATCCTCCACCCCAAACAATCATATCGCTACTTTTGCTCTCATCGTATTATTTACCTTATTCTTAGATCCTCTTGATCCTTTCCTGCATCACTATCCTGCCTACTACACTCCCCTGACACACACCACACTCACCAACACCACTTTCTCCCGTCCTCCCCACAATCCCTTACTATATAATATATATATATACTACTTTACCTATCCTATGCTTATCTAATATGTTTATACCACCATCTATTTACATATACGAATAACTTACATTTATGTACAGAAACCTATTCTAGTCTTAGTGGTGTCACTACCACTCCCTCCTTCTCACTCCCGTCTCATTACTACCTCGCTTACTCATACTACTCGAACCCTATTACATCCCGTCCGCTCCCCCTATACCAACTACATACCTGTTTACCACTACTCCCTCCGTATACCCACTCCATACCCTCCATACATACACTACCCATCTACATACCTACTATACCCTATCACCATCACGTCATACTCATACTCACTCCCAACACTATCTCACCCTTCCATACTTCTCTATTCTATCACTATTTCCACTGCTATACCTCGAGTACTATGTCCTTATACATTATTCACCTGCTACCCATATATACCGTCCCTTATAACTACCTATTTTTCTTCTTACTATATGTACCTCCCTTCCTCTCTGACTATAATTATATATATATTACTATATATATATATATATATATATAGTAGTCCCTCGTTATTACCTCCTATCTTATCAAGGCGCATTACCTATTTTATTACAACACCCACACACACAAACACAACATCTCCATACACACTACACATCGATACCCGCCCTTTCCCGCTTCTTTTTTTATATTATATTTTTCTTCTTTTTATATATATATATAGTATAGGAATAACCAAATGACACTTATAATTAATAATATACGATGATATAGATAGAATATAGTATATGATTTATAGTATATTATATATACATTACACCACGCGCACACCACACACACACACAGCACACACACACACACACCACACACACCACACACACACACATTATATTATATTTCCTAATACCCGTACTATTCCTACTATAATAGTATAATGCTCCTCGTCGTTTGTTGGATGTGCGGAGATGTGTGTGATGTGTTTCCGACGCGTTGTGTGATCCTTAGAAATACATATGTGTGATGTGTGTGTGTGTTGTGTGTGTGTGTGTGTGTTGTGCGTGTGTGTGTGTGTGTGGATAATGTATGTATGTGGTGAGTGCTGTGTGAATGTGTCTGATGTGTGTGTGATAGTGTAATGTGAGTGTGCGCGAGAGCTATACGTGTAATGTGTGTATGGTGTGTGAGTGTTGTGTGTGTGTGTGTTATGTCATTTATATATATACACCACACACTCACATACACCACACACACACACACACCACTCACACAACACACACACACACATCATCCCTTATCATATATATATACTATTATTATATATCCTAGTGATTTATATCACTATCATGTGCCGTTGTGTGTTGGTGTGTATACTGTTTGTGTGTGTAGTAAGCTTTCCTTATAGACTGGTGTGTGGTGCTGTTTGTTGTGTTTGTTGTTTGTTTGTGTGTGTGTGTTTTTGTTTGTTTGTGTGTGTGTGTGCGTTGTGTGTGTGTGTGTGGTTTTAGCTTATATTATCTATCACATCACTCACACATAGTCATTGGTCTAAAGATCCCTTTATTTATAATATTATTTCCTATTATTTAGTATATATATATATATATATATAGTATATTATATATAGGTAGTGATACTTATATATATTATATATTTATGCAAATATGATTGGTATAAATATATATGTATATATAAGGTATAATATATTATATAGTGATATATGATATATATATTTAGCGAATATATATATTTGTATATGATTGTTACTACATATTATCTAAATAGCAAAGGAGGCGTAAGGTAAAGGCCTACTATTCATACAGTACATACTATGACGCAATCGAGCCCTTTATATAGTATGTAATATATATATCATATATATATATAATATATATTACTAGTTATATATAATATATATTTATAGTGATAATCCTATAGTACTATGTACATATGTATAATAATAATATAGTGAAATGAACGAAAAGAGAATAGGCAAATTTGATAGGGAGAAAAGACAACCCTAGAAAAAAACGATTGAGACGGGCCAGATACCGACAGCAAAATGAACCGTTGTTATTCAAAGACCCAATTACGAGTTGGTGAGTCTGTGGGAAGAGGAAAAGGACCCGAGCGTTTTTTGTGCATTCCTTTTTCGTTCTCCTTTTCTACCCCAATTTGTCCCGAACTTCCCTGTTCTCCTGCTTAAAGGCCTGCAGTCATGTCCTCTCTGCTAACTTTCTTACCATCTGGGCAAGGGCTTTCCTACAATCAACGTGACCGTCCCCTCCCTCTATCGTCGAAGATCTGTCTCTCTTGGACCTGAGGCAAGAACTCCACGTCTTAAACATAGCAGGCGTTAGTCTTTCGCGGCATTCGGTCTCTCCTCTCTCGTTTTGGTCTGATCTAGTTCTCGGACACACACGTGGGTCACTTGCTCTTTCTTCCTCGCGTCCTTCATGAATCATTATCCATTCTTTTTACTCAGTCTACTTCTTATATAATATCTCATAACTTATCCCCTTTCCCTTCAGTATACTTATTTACGTTATATATTTAACTAGATCATATTCTCTTTCATTCTTTACGCTTTATCTTAATATGTTTATGTTTTACCTCCATCATGATATATCATGTCAACTCATAAATACCGATAAAGTTTAAAAAGCTATCAATACTAAACACACTACACACAAACACATAAAACAAATAAAATATAACCCTATAATTACTACAAGTATCCCTAGGCCATAGTTACATATAGAGATAAAATAAAGAAGAAATTTAACGATACGTTTATAACTTCTGTTAACTATATTTATACACAAAATAAAACTATATTAAAACATCTGTTATACTTATATTGTACATGATATAATAAACTGACACCGACCACTTAATTTTATTATTCGCATTATATTATATTACCCTACCTACTTAAGAAATAAATCTAGTTATAATATGTTCATTAAGGTTATTTTATACAACCATCTCTACTGCTTTTATATAGCTAAGTTTATTCCCTCCCCTAAGAAATTCTTAATCAGTATTATTTTTTATATTTATATTATAATAATCTACACTTTAATTTTTCGTGATATATATATACACACACTACAACACACACACACACACACACCACACACACACCACAACACAAGGGCACACACACCACACACACACATACACACACAACACATCCACACACACACACACTAGTATCATACTAAGTTATTTAATATATCCCTTAATATTACCTATAAATAAATTACTTATTTTTATTTCTTATTATATTCAGTATACAACCACCTTAGTTTTATTTATCCTCTACTACTAAAAATAGATCTTTACAATGTATATATTATAGTATATAAATATAACTATACTGCTTGTTATGTTATGTATTTATCCACTTTCATGTTAACAGTATTATTTCCTTCTGAGTGTATATGGAACGATATATATAATCTTTTCTTAACAAAGAGAATGGATTTATAATTATAAGGAGTAAATAGAGATAGATAGATACATAGATAGATAGGACAGATCAAAAATAAACAGTAGTCGGTAGAACAAGATATATAGAATATGTTAGATATATGAACCTATAAACTGATGTACCTTTTGATTAATATTCAGATGAGACGAAAAATATAGAGGATAATATATATGTGATGTGGTTGGTAGAATATTTAAAAAGGTAAGGTAGAAGACAACACAAGTAGAATAGATAAGAGATAAAGACAGGATTAAAGGTACACACATACAATCATTTATAGATAGACATATGAATGGATAAAAATAAATAATTTTGCGATTACATAAGATATCACAGATAGATAGAAATAGATTGCATGGACTCGTAGTCTATTCACTGATAAAGTCTGAGCTCTGATAGAGATAGGATAAATAGAGAGAGAGAGACTGGATGAGAGAGAGGAGAGACGACGAAGGTGAGATGAGGAGAGAGAGCGATCCCCTCGAACCATGGAAGGGAGACCATGGGACAGAGACTAGCCGGAAGGAGAGAAGGAAGGTGAGGTTCGCTGGACTACCGGTCAGGAAGAGGAGTGGAGAAGTGGGGGGAAGGAAGGATAGGAGAAGTGAGGGATCGGGAAGGGGGAGAGGAAAGAGGAAAAGGAGAGAGGTGGAAGGAATGTTTGAAAGGAAGGGAAGAGATGGGAGCGAGAAGAGAAAATGGGAGGAAGGGAGAAAGATGAACGAAGGAATAGCAGGGGAGAAGCAGAGAGTGAAATTCGGAGAAAAAGGAGAGGATGGAATAGAAGGAGCGTGAGATTAGAGAAATAAAATTGTTCTGGAGATTATAGAGGAGGGGAAAAGACGAGGTGTGAAAGTGAGCAGGAAAAGGGCGTGGAAGGAAGGGGCAAGCGAAGAGCAACCAGATAGGCTCGCAGCATACCGCAGAAACGCAATCAAAGGACAATGGAACAAAAATTAAACAGGTAACACAAAAATACAAAACCAGACGCAAATAAGAAAGGAAAATTAGCACGGCTGTCCTGCAGGCGCAGAACTAGAGCTGAATGACTCAACTCCCCTTTATTTTATATCACCTGCTCATTACAGAAAGAATGTGAATAGAAACTAATTAGCAGGAGTCTTGTTGCACGGAACCGCGTCAACCCTAACCCAACAGCGGAGCGTTATGCGTTGGAATTTAGAGCGTCTTTGGGCGCCTCTCCCTGACGCAGCCTGCGTGATCTCTCTTTCTTCGTTTTCGTTGTATTGATCTTACTTGTTGCGTTTCTCTCGCTTTCTTGGTTGTCTGATGACTCTCGAGTTTTTCTCGATCTCTCTCTCTCTCTCTCTCATCTCTACTCTCCTCTCTGCTCTCTCTGCTACTCTGATCCTCTCCTCGTGCATCTCTTCTCTCTCTGCTCTTCTCTCCGCTCTGTCTCTGTCTCTGGCTCTGGGAGCGACTCTGCGTAGGGACTCTCTGGGCATGCTCTCGTACTGCATTCGATATCTACTCTTGCATCTCTCTGCTCTACTCTCTTCTCTCTCTCCTTCTCTCCGATCTCGTCTTCTCTCTCTCAGCACACACGCGACACAACCACACACACACACACACACACACACAGCAGACACACACACACACACACACGAGCACAACAGGAATACAGAGAGTGATTATGATAGTAATAACGATGAGAGAGGAGAGAGAGAAGGTGAACTGAAAGTTGAAGGCATGTTATTACTGATGATGAATGTTGCATGATACTGTACTGCTACTAGCAGTGAATGATAATTTTATTGGCATGATAATGACAACAACAGCAATATATTGAAATATGTAGTTGGATAATAGCAATAAGACTAAAAGTAATATGCTGAGAATAGAAATGAATGATGTAAAATCAGTAGAAGAATCATAGAGATGAGAATAGATAGAAATGGGAATTAGCACGACGAAGATAGAAAATGAAATAAAAGACAATTTTAGGAAATAGTAAGAATAGTAAAGAGGAGATGAGAGAAACCTCGGCACGGGAACAGGTACGCACATCTGCTGGAGAGTAGATGGACCGTATTAGACTCACTGAAGAACCGGAGTCATTTGAGAACTGAAAAAACACCGCAACCTCTTAAACGGAGAAAGAGTTCAAGTAGAGGACTATACTACGATGAGAAGTAGAAGCAGGACTTTGGGAGCATATTCTAGAACAAAGTTGAGGTCTTTGTAGGAGGGAGAGTGCAAGAGGTGAGAAGGATAATTGATATATCTTTACCCGAAGTCTTGAGTTAGGAAGCTATGTTAGATGATTACGCACGACATGCAGAGGGAAGAAATTAGGACTTGATGGATGTAGATCGAATACGCTCGAAGAGGAGACTGAGCTCATGATCTGGAGAGGTAATGAAGACCCACTTTTTGAGGACAGAGAAACGTATTTGGCAATTCTGAGATAAAGCTAATTCAAAAGTAAAGGCGTTCTAGATTTGGGACAGTCAACCAGAATATGTGGTTTCTTTGATGGATGTTTCGTTATTCGTCGAGAAAGACAGCTCGGGTGTATGAGCTGGAATGAATGTTACCTGGAGGAGATATGAATAAGAGATGTGAGGAGAAGAGAGAGAAAGAGGGACTGCGAGAGAGATGAGACGAGAGACCTGAAGAATTGATTTTGGATTTGGAGAAGAGAGAGGAGTGAGAGACGTGAGAAATCCCTATTATAACTGATAGACCATTGGTTGCTTCCCCATATGACGCCCGAGAAGACAGGAGAGATGAGGGAGAGAGCGGAGAGAGCACTGAGATGAGAGTGAGGTATGTGAGCAAAAGAGCCCAGCAGACAAAAAATATAAACAAAGACATTACAAAGGATACTATATATCGAACAAGAGACGGAAGATAGGACGTTTCTAGGTAGAGGATTCCAAGGAGCTCCTAAGTCTAAAGGATAATCCATCTTCTCTATTTCTCTAGAGTGGAAGTGTGGTAAGTGAGAGCCCAAGTCGGCCTCCAGTGAGTATTCGTTGCGAGATGATAGGCTAGAGGCACATGACGCGAGATATGAATGAGGCTTGACACGTCGTTTTGTTTCTTCGGTACCTCGTTGTGTTCTTGAGTACCTGCGGTTTTCGTTAGTTGCGTACCTCGGTTGTGTTCTTGGTACCTTTGTTGTGTTCTTGGTACTCGGCGTATGTGAGTTATTGGTGACGCTTTATTGTAGTGTGCTTGGTACCGTTTGTTGTGTGTTCTTGGTGTGACGTTGTGCGGTAAGTGAAGTAAGTATCATTAGGTAAGCCTCATTATGTTGTTGTTGGTACCTCAGTTTTGTTTTTGGTACCTCGGTTGTGTTCTTGGTACCGTATGTTAGACTATTACTGTAAGGAATACTAATATATAGTAGTGTTCCCTTAGGACAGTATCCATTGTAAGATTGTGTTCTTGGCAACCTCGGTTGTGTTCTTGGCACCTGTTGTGTCGTGGTTACCTCGGTATGTGTGTGTGAACGTGTCGGTACCTTGTCGAAATGTTTTGTAGGTCACACTTGTTGTTTGGTCCTCATCCGGGATACACTAGCTCTCGCTCTTTTTTGGGTGCTCTGCCGGTCCTTGTGCTTCTCTGGTCACTCCTGCCGCGCTGTTCCTTGGTCATCCTTTGTTGCCTTATTGAAGTCACCCGGCTTGCGTCGCTCTCCTCGTACCTTTGTGTCTTCGTGGCTACCCTCCCGAGCGTTGTGATTGCTTTGGTACCTGTAGCTCTGGTTTGTGGTCTTCGATAATGGCGTACCGATATGTAGTTGTTATGCGTATGCGCTTCCATTCTCTTTTGCTTTGTGTTCTGGACCTATCGCGTGCCCTGCACTGTGGTGGTTTGTCACTTGCATGGTTATTGCCGTCTGCTTTGTGTAAATGGTACCTGGTGCTGGTTTAGGATGAGGTCCTAGAGTAGTGATAATTGGTATCTGTTTTTGTTAGTGTTCCTTGCGGTACGCGACGTTGTTTGGGTGGGTTTCTTGGTACCTTTGTTGTCGTTCTTCGGTACCTTTGTTGTGTTCTTTGCGTACCTCGGTTGTGTTCTTGTTGTTGTTATCTTGGTACTTTGGTAGTGGATACTGGTTCGGTTGGTACCTTTGTTGTGTTCTTGGTACTTTGTTTGTTTCTTGGTACCTCGGTTGTGTTCTTTGGTACCTTTGTTTGTGTTCTTGTACCTCGGTTGTGTTCTTGGCTACCTGTTGTTGTTCTTGGTACCTTTGTTGTGTTCTTGGTTACCTTTGTAGTGTTCTTGGTACTTTGTTGTGTTCTTGGTACCTTTGTTTCTTGGTCGGTTGTGTTCTTGGTGTTGTGTCTTGGGTACCTTTGTTGTGTTTCTTGGCACCTTCGGTTGTGTCTTGTAGTTTGTTGTGCTTTGGTACCTTTGTTTTGTTCTTGGTAACTTTGTTGTGTTCTTGTGTACCTCGGTGGTGTCTTGGTACCTCGTTGTGTGTTCTTGGTACCTTTGTGTGTGTGTTCTTGCGTTACCACGCTGTGTTCTGTCACCTTTGTTGTGTTCTTGTGTACTTGTTGTTGGTGTGTTCTTGGTACCTTTGTTGTGTTCTTGGCACCTTTGTTGTGTTCTTGGTACCTTTGTTGTGTTCTTTGGTACCTTGTTTTCTTGGTACCTTTGTTGCGTTGTTGGTACCTTTGTTGTGTTCTTGGTACCTATTTGTTGTTGTTCTTTGCGTATCTTTGTTGTGTTCTTGTACCTTCGGTTGTGTTCTTGTGTGTATCGCTTGTGTTTTGTGTGTTGTCTAGTGTGTGTGCGTACCTCGTGTGTTCTTTTGTGTGTGTGTGTGTGTGATACCTCGGTTGTGTTCTTTCCGGTACCTCGGTTGGTTCTTTTGGTACCTTTGGGTTTCATTGTATCTCGGTTGTTGTTCTTTGGTACCTTTTTGTTGTTCATGGTTAGCCTTGTGTGTTCATGGTACCTTTGTTGTGTTCTTGGTACCTCGGTTGTTGGTTTCTGTGGTACCTGTTGTGTGGTGTGTGTGTATTCTTGGTTAGCCTTTTCTGTGTGTGTATACCCAGATTAGGATGAACCCTTATACCGGCCAGAATTCAGGTCCTTCTGCAGGTGACTCCTGCGGTCACTAAATGTGTTTCATTACACTGGCTGATGGTCTAGATGAAGGTTCCCCCCGCTGATAGGTGCGTTCTTGGACCTATTATTAGTCTTCATATTTCAGTATGTATCACTCGTCTTTCTTCGTGTACCAATTTGTTTCTGCGTATTCTTTGTGCCTATGCGCTATAGTCTCAATGATTGTTTCTCTCCTTGTACCTTCGGCTCGTTCCGCAGACCTGTAAGTTAATACGATGTAGTATACATTATGTGTTGGTGTCAAGTGTATCACTATCCTCCCTTTCTGCTAACCTAACCTTTTGAGTTGCCTGTGGTAGCCTATCTCAATTTGTATGTGTTCCGCTTCGTGTCAATCCTCCAGCTCCTGTGATCTTGGTCTTGTATATATACACTTATAGTGTGAGACTCTACTCTCCTGCCCGGTTCGCCGAGACGACGTCCTCGGTTGTGTCTTGTGTACGCGCCCCGCCCTTGCATCTCTTACCAGATACCCCTGTTGTAGTTTCTTTATTCTTTAAGTCGGTGTTAAGCACTACGGTCGGTGTTTCATGCAAAAGGGAGAATGACTCTTCTATTTTTCCGTAGTGTACTGCGCGTTACAGCCAGCTGTGAGTCTCTTCCCAACCGTAAGTGACCTTTTTGTGCGCGAGTTTGTTATTTTCCTAGGTGGACCCTGCATGTTGTTGTTGCTTCTGGTACTCTCTCTTGTTCTCTTCCTCTCTTCGCCTGGCCCACCTCGGTCCGTGTTCTTCGTTACCTCGTTGTGTTCTTGGTGCTCCCTCGGGTCCTCGTGTCTCTCTTTTCTCTACCTCCTTCTGTCCTTTTCTTGCTCTTTCTCTGGCCTCTCCTCTCTCTGTTGATCCTTTCTTGTCCCTCCGGCGCCACTCCAACTAATATATTAGCTCAATTATTTTGCTCTTCTGTATCTGATTATCGGCCTGAGAGGTTGTGATTGTCGTGTGTTTGTGTTTATTATTTCTATGTAATTACAGGATAGCGGTAAATAATGCGTATTCCATATTGGACCGCAACTTTATAGATACAGAAATGAACACGATGCATCTGATATCAAATACGAAAGGCGAAGACAAGTGTTATCAAAGGAACCCATAAATTCGAATGATTAATCCCTTGCTGAGGATCTATAAGGAAAGTGACAGTTACAAAGGACTCTCCGGATATAACTGTTTTGAGCCAGACTTAGCGGTCATTAGTCGTCTGGAACTGTGCGCCGCGGCTCCTAATGACAGCCATGAAGGTGATTAAGAGGTTTAAATGACGAGACCGGTTTTGCTCCCTTTTCGCTGCATCGTCACGCAACGCTTAATCAGTACCGGGTACTAATTATTCTAGCCCGTCGCAATCCTGGGCGCTAATTAGTCATGCTTTGTTGTTTATTGAGTGCGTTTCGTGTTTGCGTGTCTTCGGCGCAGGTCTTCGCTCCCTGGGTTTTGTTTGGTTGGTTGTCTCTACATACACCGCGCAAACGATAATGTTGTGTGAAATATGCTTAGTGAGCTGGTGTATAGTTGATGAGTATGGTTAAGGGAAGATAAATAGAGAAGTAGATAAGTAAGGTGATTAATAACTCTCCTATTTTTCCCCATTTTACCCCCCAAATCCAAATATCCTAAATTAATCATATCACATGAGCTATGTTATATATACTACACCTTTGTTGTTACGGGTGGACTCTGAATGGAAAGGCGAATAATAAATGATATACACGAGAGAGGACGAAGCTAATCTATCGTAATATCTATATTTAATACCCAGGCCCGTTACTACTTACTTACGAGTATCATAATGGATCAGGTAACCCATAATATTAGTGATCCCACCGGTGACTGTTGGCGACCCTCAGTATATATGATACCACACACACACACACGGTCACGCGCCACGAGCCATCGACCTATCTGAACTAATCCAATCCAACCTGGCCTGAACAACTACATCCTAGCCACACACACACAATCTCTACAACACCGCTATATCAACCATTCAACCAGCAGCGACTAACCCGACCCTTCACACAGCTAAGAGCGCCCACCACTACCCTGCGACTAAGATCTACTATCCATCTATCTGCCAACAAACCCACACCAATCACTAATACCCACCTAAACACATAAATACTGTATTAATATATATATTAATATAATATTAAATATATATATATATATATTAATATATAATAAAAATAAAAATATTAATAATTGATATATATCATTAATTACTATTTCTCATTCTATCACACATTTCATACACTACACACACTACGCTACACCTATATACACAGACACAATCACCACACCAACACACATCACACCTATACACACACACACACTACACACACATACAACTAACACATGCACACTGAGCGATGCGTAGTGTGACACTGTGTGCTGAGCACCACCACACACACC
>NW_020868698.1:0-2500 GCF_003789085.1 Penaeus vannamei
TATTAAGTAGTATAACAACTATATTATTATCCTTATTATTATTATTTTATTATTATTATATATTATTATTTATTATTATTATTATCATTATTATTATTGCTATGTTATTCTGATTATTATCATCATTATTAATTGTATTATTTTCTATATTTTATTGGTTGTAGGGTATTTGTTAATAAACCTGCAATCTCTCTCTCTATCTTTCTATCTATTTATTCATCTATCTGTCCATTTATCTATCTATCTCTTTATCTATCAATCTAACTCTCTTTTCCATTTATCTATCTATCTATTTACATTCATGTCTGTCAATCTAGCAGTCTATGAAACTCTCCGTCTCTCTATCTATCTGTGCATTTACTTATTTTGTTTATCTATCTAGCAATGCATCTATTTGCATCACTTGAGTATTATCACTTGATTCATCTATTTTTCATTTCATTATCACTTTCACATATTCCCTCTGATGTATTTGTCTGTTTGTCTGTCTGTCTACCCCCCCCCCCCACTCCTCTCTTTCTTGCATATAACACATACTCGCTAACCTGTCTGCGTGTCTATCTATCTGACTATATATGTCTGTGTGTGTGTCTATTTATCTGACTTGGTATGTCTGTCTTCTGTCTGTCTATCCACTTGCCTAGATTTGTCTGCCTTCTTATCTTTTTATTTGTCTTTCAGTTTAATCGGTATTGAATTCTTTTCTTTTATGATTATATTAATAAATTAATGGATAAGAAAATGATAATAACAAATAGATAAAGAAATGAGCAAATAAATATGTCTATCTCTTCATTTATCTACCTAGCTCTCTATCTCCATATCTGTCTATTTGTTCATTTACACTATTCTTCATCAATCTATCTATATATATAACACACCTGTGTATCTTTCCATCTATCTATCTGTCTACACGTATCTATTTATCTATACATCTTTATGTTGTGTTGACATTTTTTTTTTTTTTTTTTTTTTAATTACACTCCCTTTTTTTTTTTTTTTTTTTTCTTATTTTTCTTTGTTTGCCTTGATGCATTAGTGACAAACTCACAAAAGGACATGGAATTGAGAAAAAAAGGAACAGTAAAATATTATCCGGAAGTCTCCTGTGCTCTAGGGAATTCCCCTAAACGAGCCCCTTTTTCCCCTGGAAATTCCCGCCATTACGAAGGGGAAACGGGAGTATTCCCCAACAGACGAGCCTCGCTTGTCTATCTCCCGAGTACTTTTCAGGGAGAGAAATAGTGCCATTTGAAGAGGTCTTGTGGAGTTTCCCTCGGTGATAAATAAGGCCCGTGGGAGAGGATGGTGTGGGAGCAGGGGAGAACCGCGTGTTGGGAGGGGGAATTGTGTGCTCGTTGGGGGAAAATGCGTGACTGTGGGGAAGAAATTGTGTCTGAAGAGAATGATTATCTGCTCTTGGAGGTGGGGGGGGGGGTATGAAGGACTGTGGGGAGGGGCAGGGGAGGACTGTCTACTCGTGGGGGGAAAATAAGGGACTACGGGACAGAACTGAGTGTCGGTAGGGAAATATTACCTGCTCGTAGGTGAAATATCCCTGACTGTAAGAGTGGATTTCATGTGGGAAAGAACATATTGTCTGCTTGTGGGGGGAAAATGCGGAGCTGAAGGGGAGAAATGCGTGTGGGAATATTGTCGGGGGGGGGGGGATGCACAGCTGAAGGGGAGAAATGAGTGTGGGAAGGGAAGTTTTGCTTGTTGCCAGGGGGTCGGGGGGGCTGGGGGGGGGCTGTTTGCTTGTGCAGGGAAATTTCCTGCTTTTGGCAAACAGCAGACTGGCATGGAAGACAAGTGTTAGGGAGCACTGGGTGGTTGGGTGGTGGGGGAGAAAATCATGTGCTAGTTTTTATTTTATCTTATTTATTTATTTATTCTATTTATTTATTATTTTTTTCATCTTTTTAGCATTTGTGCAATTTTGATTTACAGCACTGGACAGTTATCGATTAGTGTATACGATTGCATTATGGGAATGTTAAGGATATTATAACTGGAAGATTACCCCTGATTTATTATGTGTGTAAGACATTAGTATTCGTGACGTAAAAATTGTAGTGACGGACACATTATTGTATAATACACTGATTTCCGTGTTTTTCCCGTTCACATGTGCCGGGTGTGGTGTAGAACAGCACCTCATTCCTTGTTAATTTTTGCTTGAATCTCGATTTACTAATCCTTTCATGAAAGCTTTGCATCTGCATGGAGTCAAAAAGTTGATCTTTTTCCATTTAAGTGCACGTGTTCCTTTTCATGTGAAGGGTCACTGGGTCCTTTTTTGTTTTTTGTTTTTCCTTGAGTATTTTTGGAATAAATAATAATAAAAGTAATCATTTACCATTTATTTGTTTATTTATTTATTTAGCTAATTCTTTAATATGGAGGTTCATTGAGTGTTTTTTCTCTCTCTGGAACCCCGCTTCCCTGCAGCACCGAGCCAAACCCGAGGCAGTGTGGGTCTCAGCATCAAGGTTCGTGC
>NW_020868698.1:12500-15000 GCF_003789085.1 Penaeus vannamei
AACAATAACAGTAATTAATTATATGAATGATAGTAATGATGATAATAATTATAACAGTAATAATAATAATAGTAATGATAATCACACACACACACACACACTCACACTCTCTCTCTCTCTATCTCATGCACACACCTACACAAACACACTCTCTCTCAACACACACATCACACACACACACACACACACACACACACTCTTCTCTCTCTCTCTCTCTGGTGTTATTATCATTATTTTATGATCATTATATATATATCTTTAATTTATTCGTTCAGGTAACTGTGTCTCCAAATACATACTGGAAAGTGTTATAAAAAGAATTTTGTCCTTTGCAACAAAGGGGTAAAACAATGATTAAACAAATACACACACACGCACACACACACACACACACACACACACTCACACACACACACACACACACACATACAAACAAGCGTATTCACTTGCATGCTAGAACACCTGCATCGCAATGATATACTCAAAAAGAAGATTTACACAGAACTTTCTTGCAACTGCCACGGTGGTCAGTGCAAAGGTCACTGGCCTCCGACCCTTGTGTCCCGGGTTCAATCCCCGCGGCAGGTGCCACATTTTGTTGGTTTATTGTTATTATTATCCATCTATCTCTTTGTATTAATCTGAATATCTTTTTTCCTTCTTATCTATCTATTTTCATCTGTCTGTTTGCTTGTCTATAAAACTCTTACTCGTTCTATTATATATTCATTTAGCTATCTTATCTGTTCATCTACTTATCTATCTATTTTTGTAACTTTTCCATTTTGTGTTTGTGTATGCGCGCGCGCGTTTGTATAAAATTATCATAATATTATTATTATTATAATTGCTATTATCATTATTATATTTTATATAACTTATAACTGTTATCGGTTTGCTTTGTTGTTACTGTTTTTTCTTTTCTTTTCTCTTTGTGTTTTTCTTTTCTTTTTTGTGTTACAGTTTTTAATTTGATTCATATCATCACACTTGATCCGTTTCCCTCTTCGTATTGGCGGGAATTTCAGGAGAAAAGGGCATGTGTAGGGAAATTCCCTAAAGGCTCCCATCACACAAAAGGTACTGTCACACTTGCACTTTTTCCGTCAAATTTTTGACAATTTTCTGAAATTTTGTCAATTTTTGAGCGAAATGTCGATTTTCCAGCCAGACGATAATGATCGTTTCCGTCTGAAAACTTACCGTCAACTTTTTCAGCCAAGCAAAGTCAAATCGATCTATATTCGAGAATGTTTGTATTTATGTTAAATAAAATTGTCAAAAAAAATTTACGGAAAAAAGTGTTTAGTGTGACACGGCCTTTATTTATTCCGTCAATTTTTGCGTTTCGAATGAACTTTCCGTATGAAAACCGGCAGACTCTATCACATTACCGAGGCAGCAACCATTGCACATGCAAACAAACATGGCCGCTATCGGAGTGAGGTTTAAAAAATATATGATGATCTCTATTATATATACGAATGTTATAATATTGCTTATGTTCACATTCAATCATGCTATCTAATTCATCAATAAAAAAACATTCTAGCTTTATAGATCCTTCGTAGCACAAGATCAAGACGGAAATGAGTCAGACGGAGACGGTCGCAACCGCCTTCGTCTGGGAGTTGTTCCGCTTGCACACGATGCTTGCGGGAGAGCCTCGAATGCAGACGGAAAGGCAGAAATTGACGAAAAAAGTGCTAATATCCATCCTTCCTTCTCTCTATCTCTCTTTTCTTTCTTTCCTTCCCTCTTTGACACACACACAATTCAATTTCATGTCCCTGTGTGAGTGTTGTCACTATTGCATTTGCACAATTAGTGGAACTTTCATTTGGTGATCAAGAAAAACCGATTATCTTACGTAAAAAAGGAAGAAAATGTTTTATAATCATCTTTAAAAGTCACTGCCGTCATCGCAATTCTCACCCCGGGAGAGGCGGCTGACGAGCCATCGAGTGGCAGACTCTGTTCTCCGCTCGACTCCCGAGGATTTCTCTCCCAAAGAAAACTATTTCTGTAAAATCAAAGCGATGGACACATACATACCAGGGCGGCTTCTTTCTCTACTCATTATTATTATTATTATATATCATATCGCACATTTTATACTTTCTTATTTGACTTGTTATTCTACTTTTTTAATTATTATTCATTCTTATATCATATCATTGGGATCATTATCATCATTGTTATTATTATCATTATTATTATTATTATTATAATATTATTATCATTATGATCATTATTATTATTAATATATCTTATCGTACATTTTATACTTTCTTGTTTGTTAACATTTTCCTTTTTTTTACGTTTCACTAATCTATAAGTTTTGACGGATGCATCTTGGTTTCACTTTTCTCCGCCTATTTTGTATTTAATTTCGCAATTTTTCTTCTCTTTCGCAGTGCTGTTCTTATTCTGCATTTTATCGCACTCTAGTATTTCTTCTTTCGATTTTTCTCCTTTGCACAACGTTTCTTTTCTTCGC
>NW_020868699.1:0-12500 GCF_003789085.1 Penaeus vannamei
AGGGAGAGAGTGAGAGAGGAGGAGAGGGGTAGGAGAAGGAGACGAGAAAGAGAGACGACAGAACCGAGAGGAAGAAACAGACCGAAGATGGAAGAGGACGGAGGAAGAGAGAGAAGAGAAGAGAGAAAGGATGGAGACAGGAGAGAAAAGAAAGATAAGAAAAGAAAGAAAGAGAAGAAAAGAGGGAATGAGAGAGAGGAGGAGAGAGAGAGAGAGAGAGAGAGAGAGAGAGAGCGAGAGAGAGACCAGAGAGAGACAGACGAGAGGAAGAGGAGAAGAGGAGACGAGAGAGAAAGAAAGAAAGACAGAGTAGAGAGAGTAGAGAGAGGAGAGAGAAGAAGAGGAAAAGAAGAAGAATTAAAATTACACGCCATCTTCATATCTCAACTAGAAATACACGCTTTAAAAAGAATGTTTAGCAGAAGAACAGCATTCTAAAGTATATCGTGTTTGTGCTAAATTACTTGCCTTAATTAACCTTGCTTGACCTCGGCTGCAAGTCTTGGTTTTTGCGGGTTTAAGGAAGGTCGGAATTCGGGTAGAAGAGGAGGGGGAAGAAGGCGAGAGAAGGATAGAGTAAAAGGAAGAGGGAGTTGGTGATGGAGATGGAGAAGATGAGGAAGAAGAAGATAAAAGTGTGATAGATAGAGAGATTGAGAGAGAGATAGAAGGAGGGAGAGAGAGAGAGAGAGAGAGAGAGAGAGAGAGATGGATAGAAAGATAGATGGATGAATGGATGGATGGTTAGATAGAAAAAGAGAGAAAAATAGACAGACGGATGAAAAGATACATAGATAAATAGACAATTAGATAGATAGATAGATAAATAGATCGACAGCACAGACACAGACACACACACACACACCACACACACACCACACACAGAGGGAGAGAGAGGAAAGAGAGAGAAAGAGAGAGAGAGAGAGAGAGAGAGAGGAGAGAGAGAGAGGAGAGAGAGAGAGAGAGAGAGAGAGAGAGAGAGAGAGAGAGAGAGAGAGAGAAGGAGAGAAGAGAGAGAGAGAGAGAGAGAGAGAGAGAGAGAGAGAGAGAGAGAGAGAGAGACGAGAGAGAGAGAGAGAGAGAGAGAGAGAGAGAGAGAGAGAGATAGAGAGAGAAAGAGAGAAGAGAAAAGAGAGGAGAGAGAGAGAGAGGGGGGGGTAGATAGACAGAGACATAGACGTCACAAGAAAAAAAAAGACAGAAAGAAAAGAAAGACAACCAGAGAGAAAGAACAAAAGAAAGAGAGAAAGAAAGACAACAGCGAATGGGAGGAACAGATAGAGAGAGAGAGAGAGATAGACGGTGACAACAAAAGGTAATTTGATCCGAAACTCGCATCAGTAAACCTTTAGTGTCAAATCTGTGATAATTTCATAGAGTTATGACACTGAGAAAGGAAAAGCTTTTAGAACATACGATAAAGGAGTAATAGGAGAAACAGAGGAATAAGAGGAGGTGGAATAAATGGGGGGGGGAGAGGGAATTAGAAGGAGGAGGGGATTTGGCGAAAGACGAAAAGAAGAGAGAGAAAGATTGGAAGGGGGAAGGGAGGAAGAGAGGTGGATAAGGAGAGATGCGAGGATAACAATTGGAAGGAGGGGAGAGGGATAGGTGAATGAACTGAGGAGAAAGAGGAGGAGAAGAAAGAGAAGAGGGAGGAGGAAGAGACGAAGGAGGAGGAAGAGGAGGAGACGGAGGAGGAGGAGGAGGAAGAAGAAGAGGAGGAGGAAAAGGAAGGAGGGGAGGGAGAGAGAGGAGGAGGAGGAGAGGAGAGGAGGAGGAGGAGGAGAGGAGGAGGAGGAGGAGAGGAGGAGGAAGGAGAGGAGGGAGGAGGAGAAGAAGAAGAAGAAGAAGAGGAGGAGGAAGAGATGAAGGAGAGGAGGGGGGGAGGAGAGGAGGAGGAGGAGGAGGAGGAGGAGGAGAGGAGAAGAAGAAGAAGAAGAAGAAGAAAAGAAAAGAAGAAGAAGGGAAGATAGAAGAAGAAGCAGAAGAAGAAGAGAAGAAGAACAAAAACTCAACACAGAAACACTGCAAAAAAAATTATCCGAAGACAAACACACGATAAAGGACAGGACCGCGAAGAGACCGAAAAGCGAGAGACGGAGCAGAGCCAATATTGCAGACTTGTCGGAAAATGTCCGAGAGGTTCTGTGCTCCGTTTTCTATCGATGACAGTTTTTCCATTCTGAAAGCGCAGCAGGGGACTTAAACAAAATGTGGGAGCGAGGCGTAGCGAGAGGGAGAAGGGGAGGAGGGAGAGGACGGAAGGGAGGGAGAGAGGCGAGGGGAGAGGGAGAAGGAAGACAGGAGAGGGGGAGAGGAGAGGGAGTCTTCAGATAGGGCAAGGGGAAGGAATGAGGAGGGGAGGGAGAGAGGGGAGAGGGGAAGGGGAGAGGGGAGGCGTAGAGAGAGGGAGAGAGGAGTGGAGAGGAGGGAGAAGACGAGGTAAGGGAGAGGTGAAGGGAGGAGGGGAGAGAGAGGGAGGGAGGGAGGGAGAAGGGAGGGAGGGCGAGAGAGGAGGAAGGGAGAGGGGAGGGAGAGGGAGAGGGAGAGGGGAGGGAGAGGGGAGAGAGGGAGTAGGGAGAGGGAGAGGGAGAGGGAGGGGGGAGGGAAAGCGAGAGCGAGAGCGAGGAACGAGGAGAGAGATGAGAGAGAAGAGAGAGAGGAGATGAGAGAGAGAGAGAGAGCGAGAGCGAGAAGAGAGAGACGAGTGGAGAGAGAGAGGAGAGTGAGAAGAGAGAGAAACGGGGAGAGGGTTGGTTTTCATTCTCGTAGGCTTGGCTAGTTTTTTCGCATATCTGGCTGTCTTTTGCGCGTCTGTGGATATCTGCGTAGATAGAGAGTTTCTCGGTGAGGTTCTTCTTCTGAGGTGGTTGGTTCTGCGGCGACAGTATCGGTGTCATGGGGCATGAGAGAATGCGCTGAAGTGTGACATGGGTGCGATGAGGAACGATATGCTAGTTCGGGATGATGAGTTGAAATGGTGCCGGTGTGAGTGAATCAATGAGATAAAAATGGTGCTGGTAACATGGTGATGATATGATGGAGGCGAGTTTGCGACTCTCTATTGCCAGTCGGATAAATCTTCTCACTGCTCTCCTATCCTCTCTCTTCATTCCTCCATCTCCATCTGATACCTCGATTCATCGCCTTTCTGCTGAATGAGAGATTATTGTGATAATGGTGATGGTGGCGGTGGTGGTGATGGTGTAACAATGGTGCGGATGAGCATAGAAATCTGAGTAGAATTTTCTGATGCTACGCATTGATAATAGATTTGCATGGCGGTGTAGACTCGATATATACATGTTTATAATAATGAATAGATGACTCAATCGATGATGAATGGTAAATATGATACCTTACTATGCATTTCATTTATAGTCGCTTAGTAATAATTTTTCATCAAAAGCCATTCCAAAGAAAGATAAATACAAGAATTGCAAAGAAGAAAAGACAAAGTATCAAAATTACCACTAGATTATACAAAAAACAAAGATTTAAAAGAAAGAAAGAAAGCAAAGATAGCAAGAAGAAAGAAACGCGAAAATAACAAACCAAGAATAGTGATATAATTTAACAAAGAAAGAAAGAATTGAAGATTAAAGCATACGGTAATGAAAATTTAAAGTCAAAGACGCATAGAGGGATAATAATGATAATTAAATTCTCATATGAAAGAATTAAACAGATAATAGACGAGTCACGTATGAAGATTCTCATATTCAGAGGAAAATGACTTATAAAAAAATATTTATAATATTAGACTCACAGAACAAAAAAGGTAGAGAAAAAAAAAGGTATCAGATCTTCTTTGAGTCTAGCCTGACATCCTCAGCACTTTTTAATCCCCTGTTTACGAGAAGTCTTTCATCCCCAATTGAGAACTTATTTTTTTTTACTGTTACGTTAGCTAATTAATAGTAATTTAAGTCCTTGGCTTCTCGACTTTTCTAGTCTTATATCTTTTTGTACTTCGTTCGAACTGTACTTTTTGGGTGTGAGATTCTCTCGTATCCTAAGCAAATGTTTCGTTCAGTGATATGACTAGCCGATATATTATATAATATATATTAATTATATAGTAATAATATACTATATTTATAGTATTACTATATATATATCTTATATATAATGTGATTTATATATTATGCATTGTATTATGTGATAAAATACACACACACACCAACACACACACCAAATACACACACCACACACACACAGTCAAAATAATGGACACACACCACACACACACTACACACACACGCACGCGACCACTAACTACATATATTAAATTAGACTGATTAATATATAGGTAAGTTTATTATATATATGAATATAATAATTATTATCATAATATATAGTATAGTATACTATAGTATATATGATATATTCTAGAATTAATATAGTTATATAAACTATATTTATACATATACTATTTAAATGTGTGTGAGTGTGTGTGTGTGTAGTGTGTCGTGATTGTTAGATGTGTGTAGATGTGTGTGTCGTCCGTGTTGTGTTGATTCGTGTGTGTGGTGTATTTATTATCTATTATTCTGAGTTTGTTTGGGTTTAAGCTGCCTTCTTGTTATTAAATTTAATATTTGGTTGAATGTATGATGCAAGTCATGGCGTTTGCTTTGTATCTGTATATTGTTTTGTGTGTATTGCTTTACTGTGATGATGTGTGATGAGATAGATTGTGTGTTTGGGTGTGTGTGGTGATGGGTGTAGTATAGACAGTGGTTGTAGGAGAGTAATTGTGTTTGACTGGTAATTCTAAAACTTGTGTGTGGGTGATTTTGGTTTGTTGCTGTAGCCCAGGTAAATATGGTATTTTCGCAAGGCCATAATGATAGGGATTCAGGATATAACTGAAATGTAAAATTTAAAGAAGAGAAAAAAAAAACAAATTCAATAAATCCAAGCTCTCTAAAAAAACTATCACTCTGCAAATTCTTTTTCAATTCGTCGAAGCCAAATCATATATTCTTTCTGGACAATGGATGGCGAATCTGTTTTGGATCTGACGTTAGACATTTTGCTTTATTATTTAATGGATTTATCAAATCGCCAATCTATCTGATAATGACAGATGACGTAATAGTATAAGTATATCGTATGTCAATGAAACATGTAATACTCAATGCAACATTCTGTTTAATTAATAAATTTATTTGTTATCATTATCAGTTTTTTTCTTTATCATTATTATTATCATTATTATGATTATTATCAAGATCTTATTACTGCAGTTATAATTATTATTTATTATTATTTATTATTATTATTATTATTATTATTATTATATTATTATTATTATTATTATTATTATTATTATTAATCATCATCATCATCGCCATCATCATGATTATTATCATTATCATCTTTTATCATAATTATCATAATCTTGGGTTGGTTAGGTTAGGTTAGGTTTTTGGTTAGGTTAGGTTAGGTTAGGGTTAGGTTAGGTTAGGTTAGGTTAGGTTAGGTTAAGTTTAGGTTAGGTTAGGTTAGGTTAGGTTAGGTTAGGTTAGGGTTAGGTTTAGGTTAGGTTTGGTTGGTTTGGTTAGGTTTGGTTAGGTTAGGTTAGTTAGGTTATTAGGTAAGGTTAGGTTTAGTTAGGTTAGGTTTAGGTTTAGGTTAGGTTTGGTTAGGTTAGGTTAGGTTAGGTTAGGTTAGGTTAGGTAGGTTAGGTAGGTTAGGTTTGGTTAGGTTAGGTTAGGTTTGGTTAGGTTAGGTTAGGTAAGGTTAGGTTAGGTTAGGTTAGGGTGGTTAGGTTAGGTTAGGTTAGGTTAGGTTAGGTTAGTTAGGGTTAGGTTTTTAGGTTAGGTTTAGGTTAGGTTAGGTTTAGGTTAGGTTAGGTAGGTTAGGTAAGGTTAGGTTTAGGGTCTAGGTTAGGGTCGTTAGGTTAGGTTTAGGTTAGGTTAAGTTAGATTAGATTAGATTAGGTTAGGTTAGGTTGGTAGGTTAGGTTAGGTTAAGTTAGGTTAGGTTGGGTTGGTTGGGTTAGGGTTGGGTTAGGTTAGGTAGGTTAGGTTAGGTTTAGGTTTAGGTTAGTTAGGTAACCTCCCCACACACCAAACACCTCATAACCCCTCCCCACACCAAACACGCCCACCTCCCTCCATCCTCACTCCTCTCCCCTCCCCCCAGAACCCACCACTCGCAGCGAAGTGGTCCCAAGACACCCACTTATGCGGTGCTGTTCCTGTGGGAGGCGCTCGACACGGCGATGCCCAGGGTATTCCTTCGGGTATTTTGGTACTCCGGCAACACTTCGGGTATCTCTGTTTGCCTCCGGGCGTGTTCAGCTATTTATTTATTTATTTATTTGTTTATTTATTTTTCTAAGCTATCGATACACCGGTAATACACAGGATATCTGTCTCCTTTAGAGGTGTTTTAATTATCTATGTTCTCTTTATTTGTCGGACTGACTCTTATATATATATATTCTCGTGTGCGTGGGAATCATTAAAGAAAAAAAAATATTTTTTACACATTTATTTGCTCTTATTCCTTTAAAGTGTTTGGGTAAATTTTCGCTGATTTATTATTCTCTATCTATGTTCTCTCGGATTGACTCTTATATATATATATATATATAATTATCATAATATATTATAATATATATATATATATATATATATATATATATATATTATATATATCTCGTGTGCGTTGGATAATTAAAGAATATATATATATATAATATATACTAATATATATATATATATATATATATATATATATATATATATAATATATTACACTCTTTTTTTTCTCTATTCCTACTTTATTTATAGCCTAAATTTCATTTGCCATTTAAAATGAAAAAATGCAATGTCCATTCCCGGTGAAGCTAACCCCAAAATAATGCCACCCTTGCTATCTAAATCCCGGTGAAGCTAACCCCAAACAACGGCATCTTGCATAGAATCCCCGTGAAGCTAACCCCAAATAATGTCACCCTTGCTATCTAAATCCCGGTGAAGCTAACCCCAGAATATCGACATCCCTTCTATCGAAATCCCGGTGAAGCTAACCCCAAAATATCGACATCCCTGCTATCTAAATCCCGGTGAAGCTAACCCCAAAATAATGCCACCCTTGCTATCTAAATCCCGGTGAAGCTAACCATCCTGCTATAGAATCCCGTGAAGCTAACCCAAAATACGGCATCCTGCTATCTAAATCCCGGTGAAGCTAACCCCAAAATAATGTCACCCTTGCTATCTAAATCCCCGGTGAAGCTAACCCCAAAACAACGGCATCCTTTGCCGTAAGAATCCGGTGAAGCTAACCCCAAAAATACGGCATCCTCGCTATAAATCCCGGTGAAGCTAACCCCAAAATAAATCACCCTTGCTATCTAAAATCCGGTGAAGCTAACCCCGTCCCTTGCATCTAAATCCCCGGTGAAGCTAACCCCAAAATATCGACATCCTTGCCGTAGAATCCCGGTGAAATCCCGTGAAGCTAACCCCAAAATATCGACATCCGCATACATGGCGCGTGTGTGTACTCTCTCTCTCCTTTGTCCTCGCTCTCTCTATATTTGTGACCTCCAGTTATTGGATATTGAGGACGTGTGTCTATCTCCCTCTTCTTCGCTTCTCTCTTCCGTCTATCACCTGGTTGTTGTTGTTTTTTTTTGTTTATTTAATTATCTTTTTAATCTTTCCCTTCGATGATTCTCTCGCTGTCTCTGTTTTTTTTCTCTCTTGCAGATGATTGGTTTTTGTTTCTTTTCCTTTTCCTTTTTCGTACGCTGGTAGTTTTTTTTTTCTCTCTCTGTCTCTCTTTGTTTCCCTTTCTCTATATCTCTTTCTAGACACACTCTCTCTCTCTCTCTCTCTTTCCTCTATTGTTTATATATACACATTCTCTCTCTCCCTATACCTCTTTCGCTCTGTTTCCTTTTCTTTTCCTACATCACAATTTTTATTATCTCTCTTGTTTCCCTTTCCATCGACTGAAGAAGTTTTTTATTTTCTCGCTTCTCCCCTTTTGGAAGCTATCTTTCTTCTATTCTTCTCTATTTCTCGTTCCAATCACTGGAGGAATAACTATGGTGTTTTCTCAGATTTCTCTTCTCTTGTTCTTTATTCCTCCTTTCATCATTTTCTTTTTAGTTTTCTTTTATTCTCTGTCTCGGATTTATCTCTACATCACTAAATTAATTACTGTTATTTTTTCAGTCTGTCTCTTTCTCTCTTTCTTGTAATTTTCTCTCAATTTTTTTAGAATTATTACTGTTTTTTTCTCTAGTTTTCTTTCTCTATTTTCTTGTCCTTTCTCTCTATCATTAGAGAATTATCATCATTTCTTATCTTTCTCTTTCTTGTCTTTTCTCTCCATCACTAGAAGAACAATCATCAATTCTTATCTTCCTCTTCCTCTCTTTATCGGATTCACCCCCTCTCCCTCCCTTCGAACCCCATAACGAGAGCAGTGCCAAATATCAGTGCCATTTGCATGAATCAAGAAAGTGCCAGAGATTCTCAGCGATTGTTCCTTCCACGTGAGCTTCTGTTGGGTGGCATCCTTTTGGTGTCGGGATATTCGTCTTCGTCTCTACCTCTCTCTCTCTTGCTTTCTTGGTGTCTGTTTGTATGCTCGTTTATTCGTCTGTTTGTCTCTCTGTCTTTCTATTTTCTTATTTAGTCTTGCTTGCCCTCAGAAAATGATGCTGTACACACACACACACACACACACACAAACACACACACACACACACACACACACACACACACACACACACATATATATATATATATATATATAATATATATATATATATATATATATATATATATATATATATAACACACACACTTATATTCACATATAGCTCTATGAAGACTAACCCTCATTCATCCTTTTCATTCATTCACTCAAGACCAATACTACTTTTCCAACCCCCCTCCCTCTTCCACTTCCCTCCCCCCCTCCTCCACCTTTCCACCTTCCCCCCTTCTCCTCCCTCTCCCTCCCCTCCCCTTCTCCCCCTCCCCCCCTCCCCTCCCCCTCCCCGTCCAAAGTAAACGAAACATGGCATAACCGACTTAAAAGATTCCTTCTCAGCCCATTTGGAGTTTGCACTTCTTCGGGGCAAAAAGAAGTTCGCAAGTAGTACACAAGGAGCCTCCTCCAACTTCTCTCGAGTTGTGGGAGAAGTTGTGATGCCTTTGTAGTTGTAGTTCAAACACACTTGGCCGAGAGGTGATCGTGATGATGGTGATTTATGGGGATTTGGTGGCGGTTCGTGGCGTGTTTTGGATTCTCTTTCTGGTCATTGTTGTTGCGGTTGTGTCTTCGGCTGTGACTGGATTTTTAAAATATTTTTTGTTCTATGTATGTACACACAGACATACACACACACACACAAACACACACACACCACATACACACATATATATATATACATATACATCTTATATTTGGCTCTCTCTTCTCTCTCTCTCTCTCTCTCTCTGCTCTCTCTCTCTCTCTCTTCTCTATATATATTAGTATATATATATTACTATATTAGATATAAGTTATATGACATAATATAATGAATATACAGTCACATAGAGCATTGCAGCAGAATCTATATAAATAATGAATACGCTGAAACCAAGTAAATCACTGAACTAGTATATTACAATCTCAGTGTGAGGTATGAAACTATGATCGATAATTAGTAACATATATTACACAGTGTATCCGTCAAATCAACATTGCGATACATAATTTTCGGATTACATATGAAGAACAACAGCACGTGAACTCAGGTATTAATTAATTATCAGTCTCATAACCGGTCCTAGCCCCAAACACGATTCATGACATAAACTATACTTAAACTACAGTACTAACAGTAGTATGAGTCAGACAGTATATCAAAACCCTAAGTAACGAATAAAATCAACCTATCTCATATTAGAAGGCAATAGGGATACACATATAAGTATAATAAACGCACGTACAGTATACACAACACATAACTCCACAGCCAGTAATCTGCGGATAGATAATTATAACTCTGATCCGTAGTGCGTATAATATATATATTGCAGATAGAGCACCATACACACATCATTCAGTAACAATAAGATATGAACAGGTAGACAACAACACAGCAGAACTCGGTTATTTCTGAGACTGTATCGATGTAGTCGTACTACGACACAGCTGACACTAACGAAGACACAGCAAACACAACACACACACACAACACAACGACACAACACACACACACACACACAGCACAGCACATCATCATATCTACTGCAAGCGTGAACATGTACCACAACTGCAGTCAAAGGCCGAAGCAAACGCTGAAATCGGACACATTAAATAATCATAGCTGGAATAAACACAATATAATCGTATTTATTGCACGAATATCCATATACTACTATAATATGCGCGTGTGTATGTATTAAATAGAAAGATTAAACAAGGATACTGTAAATAACAGCAAAGCAAGCCATTAAAAAGAGAAAGGACAGACTGACAGAAAAGCAAAACTCGAGAATTTAAAGAATGGGAATGACGACCTGTGTATAAATGCAAAAGCCACAAAAATCGAGGTATCATACCAGGACAGGACAGTCGAGCGAAGAGAATATAACCAGTAAAAACCCTCCAAAATATTGGCTGGTGAAATGGGGGGGGGGGAAGTAGGCATATGAACGGGAAGAAAGTGTCAGATTTTTTTTTTGTACGAAAGTTGGGGATGAAGAAGAAGAAGATGATGAAGAGAATGATGAAGAAGAAGAAGCAGAAGAGAAGAGAGAAGAAGAAGAAGATGATGATGATGATGATGGGATGAATGTCGGGCAACAGCTGACTGTCAGCGATTAGATACGGATCGGTGAGTGCAGCGACTGATAAAATAGGAAATATCCACAATAAGTCTAATCACACAACAGGCTACGACACGAGAATAAGAACACACCAGAGCAAACGCACAGGAAGAAAAGGATAAGCAAACGATCACACAGCACTGAGCACACTCTTATCATCTTATCTGATACGAAGCGCTAGAATAGACCTCAACTAAGTCTACACCAATAAATCTAATAAGACACCTCACCACCTACACCTACCAAAGATACAAGTACATCAAGTATTCATAGACCCAACATGCAAACCGACACCCATTTATTTCAGACCAGTGAAATTTATTATTCATTCGAATAGAAAGACATAGTAAGAAAATACCCACTACTCACTCAGACATGATGATGATGATGAATCGATGATCGGATGGATTCGAATTGACAGAAAGAAGAAGAAGAAAGAAAAAGAAAAAAAGAAAAAAAAGAAAAAAGAAAAAAGAAAAGAAAAGAAAAAGAAAAGAAAAAGAAAAAGAAAAGAAAAAGAAAAAGAAAAAGAAAAGAAGAATGGAAAAAAGAAAAAGAAAGAAGAAGAAGAAAAGAAGAAAACTAAAAGTGAAATACCGTCTAAAAGAGATAAAGGAGAGATCAGGTGAGGTTACCGATATGAAAAAGATAACCCCAGAATAGTTACGGAAACCATGGTACACTTTACGAATACCTGTGGATCACGAACCACGGCGACAGTGGTACCGATCGATTCTCTTCTCTCCCTGGTACTATTAGCATCTTCTCTCGCTCCAAATCCCCATACCAGGTCATCTCATCCTCGACAGTAGAGGAGGACATGGAAGATATGAGGGGATATGCTCTGGGAGGGGAAAATGTGAGGGTAAATATAAGCCATGAAGTATATGCGGCGAGCTTGTTTGTGTGTTGTGAACGCATGGCGCCGAGCTTCCGTGTGCTAAATGAGATGATACGGCTTGTGGATCTTGCTAATTAGTCTGTGTCCCTGTGATCGGATCGACACTCTATCCCTTCGTCAATTAGCGGTGGATATCTATCTTCCAGGGCGAGGGGTTAGGAGGCCGTAGGATGTGTGGATAGTAGAGGATTTTCAGAGATCATCGGACCATTATCGTCGTGATCGGAAACGGACAAGTGTTCGAAGCATGTGTCGAAGCATTTGAGGAGAAGCACCAAAGCCAGAGAGTTTGTTTTAGGGTATTAGTTGAAACACCTGTTTGTGTATGAAGTACCATCGATGTATAGGTATTACGACATAGACACACATTTACATAATACACCGCACGGGACACACACAGACCAACAATATAGTGATAGGTGAGAACCAGTAGTTCCGCAGTATAGGAACGGAAGGTTATGCACACGATCTCGTCCGGTTCAGCAATGAACATGGTTGTATCTGAGGACGAAGAC
This sequence comes from Penaeus vannamei, assembly GCF_003789085.1. Taxonomy (NCBI): domain Eukaryota; kingdom Metazoa; phylum Arthropoda; class Malacostraca; order Decapoda; family Penaeidae; genus Penaeus; species Penaeus vannamei. The sequence continues at coordinate 12,276 of NW_020868699.1, forward strand.
GTAAAATCGGGATAACAGTGACGGTCAGATTGTACCTAGGAGGATAAGGCTTATAAGAGTCGTTGCTATCGTGAAGATATCCAGTTGTCAGGTTCCTACCTCGTTTCATACACAGCTACCACCAGACTGATCACTCAACACAACCCTCTGACACACACATCTACACGAACACTGAACACAGAACACACAACATAGATTACTAACATCGTGCAGATGACGATCACG
>NW_020868699.1:32500-35000 GCF_003789085.1 Penaeus vannamei
GAGAGAGAAGAGAGAGAAGAGAGAGACAGAGAGAGAGAGAGACAGAGAGAGAGAGAGAGAGAGAGAAGAAGACAGAGAGAGAGAGAGAGAGAGAGACAGAGAGAGAGAGAGAGAGAGAGAGACAGAGAGAGAGAGAGAGAGAAGAGAGAGAGAGAGAGAGAGAGAGAGAGAGAGAGAGGAGAGAGAGAGAAGAGAGAGAGAGAGAGAGAGAGAGACAAAGAGAGAGAGAGAGAGGAGAGAGAGGAGTAGAGAGAGAGAGAGACAGAGACAGAGAGAGAGAGAGAGACAGAGAGAGGAATGAGGAAGCGGAAGAGGAGGAGGAGTTAGGAGAGAGAGAGAGAGAGAGAGAGAGAGGAGGTGAGGAAGAGAGAGGTGATATACGTGCTTGAAGGGAGGAGAGAGAGAGAGAGAGAGAGAGAGAGAGAGAGAGAGAGAGAGAGAGAGAGAGAGAGAGAGAGAGAGAGAAGAGAGAGAAGAGAGAGAGAGAGAGAGAGAGAGATTCTTTGCTTTTTTTCTTCCGTTCGTGTTTTTTTTCTACTTGTTTACCTGAACCCTTCAAGTGCCTTTCACTCAGGAAACCTCATTATTTTCCTTTCATCACCTAACTACTTTGTTAATAGTAAAAACATTCACGAATTCATGGTTCTTCACAAACTCACGGTAATTTAATATATCAAAACGGTCTCTCTCTCTCTCTCTCCTCTTCCTCTCTTTCTCTCCTTTTTCTCTCTCTTCCTCTCTCTTCCTTCTCATCTTTTCTAGTATGTCAACTTGCTCAAAATCAATCTCTCTCTCTCTCCGTCTCCCGCGCGTCTCCCTCACCTACTCCCTGTCGGTCTTAGCCCTCCTCTCCCCTCTCCTCCTCCCCTCCTCTTTCAATCTCGGTCTCAGCTCACCTCTCTCCTCTCTCATCCCTCTCCCTCTCCGTCGGCTATCTATCTCCATATCGTCTCTTCGAACTCCATCTCGTCCTCTCTCCTCTTCTCTTCTGCGAGTCGTACATCGCGACCGATTCTCTCTGCTCATCATTCCAAGAGTCGTCCTCTCTCTGTCTCCTCCTCTCCCTTCCGTCTCTTCCCCTTCCCCGTGTCCGGTCTTGCTCCATCCCCCTCACCTCTCTCCATACTCTTCTCTCGTCTGCTCTGGTTCCACGTCTCCTCCTCTTCTCGTCTCCATCTTGCTGCTCTCTCTCCTCTGCCTCCTCGTCTTCTCTCAACACATCTATATCATCGCGTTACACACACTAGTCTTGTCCAACTAAAATGCAAAAAAGAAATACAGCGTTAATTCAAAAATGCAATTGGAATTATTTGAAGCAATAATGAGCATAAAAATATATCACATTGAAGAACACAGTAATTTTTTTTTTTCATGAGGGGTGAGGGTAGACAGCATTAAAAAACTCAGGGCAGATCTTTAATGGGAAAATGAAGTTAGTGCATGCCAGGATACAGGATACATTTTTTCCTGGGAAAATGGGGCTAGGTTTGTGCAAAGATACATGGGAGTCGAAGCTAGTGCATGCGGGAATACAGTTGTATTCTTCCTATAAAATGAAAGTGAAGAACGCGTGCAGGAATTACAGGACGAATAGATAAACAGTTTTGGATAATCCGCAAACGAGAATGCAGGAAAGGTTTTCCTATGAGTTAGTGAACGTGGTCAGGGGTACTCAAAGGATATGGGTTCAAGGTCAAGGAAGGTCTGTGGTCGCGATTACTCAAGAAAAATGGCGCTTCATGTCACAGAGAAATTAAGGTTGGGAGGAGGGAAGATTTTTGGCATAACGCAGGATATGAATGCGTCGCCCTTGGAGCGAGGGAGAAGAGAGAAGAGAGCACGTGTGTGTGTGTGTGTGTGTGTGTTGTGTGTTGTGTGTGTGTGTGTGTGTGTGTGTGTGTGTGTGTGTGTGTGTAATTAGGGGTAATGTTGGCAGAGCGGAAATCTCGTTTTTTTCCTACAGGGGAGGGGGTGTCAGATGTCGTTACGAGGATCAGCATAAATGGAAAGCTTTACTGGGGATTTCAAAAAAATAAGAAAAAAAAAAAAAAAAAAAAAAAAAAAAAAAGAACATGAGGATGAAGGAACTCACCTCGAAGGCAGTGACAAGAGCCGCTGGCCTGCGCAGGTGTCGGGAGAGTGCAGGACGTGTCGGGACACTACGGAAGGCGTTGGGGGACTTCGGCGGAGTGGAGAAACTGGTGCAGAGCTCGAGGAATGACAGAGCAGATCGGCGCTCGCCTTAATGGTCGAATCTTTGAAGGGCAGGCATCGCGCTTTGTGGTCTGCAGGAAGAGCACAGCTGGAGAGAGGTCTTGTAGTGATCGAACGCGATGAAATCTTTTTCGAAGGGTCTTGCTGGGGTGCAGAAGTCCACGTAGCTTGCCACCACGATAGCGCCTCGGCCTGGCTTGCATTGACGGCGGTTTGAATAAGATTTGTCGATTTTCAATTCTATTTACTGCTAGAGGCGGTGGTGTGGTGGACTCGGCAGAAGGCG
>NW_020868699.1:40000-47500 GCF_003789085.1 Penaeus vannamei
TACAGAGCTACCATGGGATTACTTTGTCTAATTTGTATTTGGCGACTGACAGGCGAAAAAGGCAGTCACGTGGATGGTCTTGCCAACACGCGAGCCCAGGTTAAGCGGTCAGTCTTGCTTCCCGCCGCCAAGGAGAGGGCGAGGAATGACCTCAAATCGCTTAGAAATCATGTCCCTTTTTTGTAGAGAATCTGTTTAATTACTTGGATATCCTTAGTGACAGTACTTATCCTATCTCTGCGCTGGTTGTCGGAGGCTGTAAGTGAAGGCGAAAGGGTTGAAAGGGTTCGAGGTAGTCCAGGCTGGACGGTCGCTAACCTCGCCTGGTGATGAAATGTCATGAGGGGATTTATCAGCTGTTTTCTGCTACATGACCTTAGGTGTCCAGCGCATCTATTTTGCTTTTTAACCATTGGCCATTAGCTGTTCATGGCCCACCGCTTCCAGTTGGCTGGCTGACAACCCACTGCCATGAGGGAGGGCTTTTGCAAGGCCATTTGGTTATAACACGCTGACAACCATAAATGTAGACAGGAGTACATATACACTTACATACTCAGAAACATTTGCATTGGCATAAGCATACTCCTACATACGCATACAGACAAGAAGGATCTATACACATAAACATACAAACACGCTCACAGACACATAAACTAGCATACACAAGCTTGCACATACCCATAAATACACACAAACAAACGCCTACGCGTATACACACACAAAACGTACACACATAGATATGCATATGTATGCATATACATATATATGCACATACGGATGGATATACAGAAACATATTACATCGCAATTTATATATCAGTATCTACCTATATATACCTAGTCAGCTATATGAATATAGCACAACATGTGTTTGTATGCATCCATGTATATGAATTCACTCGGCCACTTTCTCTTTCTTTCTCTTAGTATTATATCTCTCTCTCTCTCTCTCTCTCTCTCTCTCTCTCTCTCTCTCTCTCTCTCTCTCTCTCTCTCTCTCTCTCTCTCTCTCTCTCTCTCTCCTCTCTCTCTCTCCCTCTCTCCTCTCCCCTCTCCCTCCCCTCCCTCCCTCCCTTCCTCCTTCCCTCCCTCTCCCTCTCCTCTCCCTCTCTATATCTCTCTCCTCCCCTCCCTCCCTCCCCCCCCTCCTCCTCCCTCTCCTCTCTCTCTCTCTCTCTCTCTCTCTCTTCTCTCTCTCTCTCTCTCTCTCTCTCTCTCTCTCTCTCTCTCTCTCTCTCTCTCTCTCTCTCTCTCTCTCTCTCTCTCTCTCTTATTATTTTGATCCCTCCTTCCTTCCCTTACTCCCTCCCCCTTCCCCTTTCCCTTCCCCTTTTCCCTCCCTCACTCTCCCCTTCCCCTATTCCCTTCCTCACTCACTCTCCCCTTCCCCTTCCCCCTTTTCCCTCCCTCATTCACTCTCCCATCCCCCTCCCTCCCCTCACTCTCCCCCTCCCCTTCCCTCTCTCTCCCTCTCCCCTCCTTCCTTCACTCTCCCACCTCCCTTATACTCCCACTACCCCTTACTCCTCCCTCCTACTCTCCCCTCACTCCTCCCTCTCACACTCCCCCTCCCCTCACTCCTTCACACCCCCTCCCCCCTTCCACTTACTAACTTCACCCCCTCTCCACCGCCTCCCCCTCTTTCGCTCTTTCCTCTCCGCCCCTTTTTTTTCTCTCCCTCTCACACCCTCTCTCTCTTCTCTCTCTCTCTCTCTCTCTCTCTCTCTCTCTCTCTCTCTCTCTCTCTCTCTCTCTCTCTCTCTCTCTCTCTCTCTCTCTCTCTCTCTCTCTCTCTCTCTCTCTCTCTCTCACTCATTCTCCCCTATCCTTCCCTCCCTCCCTCCCTCCGTCTCACCCCCTCTCTATCTCTCTGTCCTTCCTCCCTCTCTCTCTCTCCCCCCCCTCCCTCCCCCCTCTCTCTCCCTTCCTCCCTCCCTCTCTTTGTGTATTTCTGTCCGTGGTAACAGCAGAAAAAAGACGAGGATAATAAGTATGCCCACCTATACATAAATATGATGCATGCATGTTTGTATATACAATATATATATATATATATTTTTTTTTCTTTGTCCTTTTCTGGTATACTTGTGTGTGTAGCTGAAGGGATATATAAGATAGCTGGTGAACCAAATACTGATATTTTGATTATCGCTGTTTATTGACTGCCATTATGTTATAGTTTTCCGAAACATTTGCACATGGCTTACGAGAACCAGCCATGCTTGCACTTTTGCCTTGCGGTTTGTCTACCGGAGACGTGATCGCCACCTGGCCCCGTCTTCAGTGGGGCGAGTCCGGGCAGGTGGCCGGATCTTGCTGCATCCGGTCACCTCCTTCTGGGCTGAGCAGAGGGAAGAGGGAAAAGGAGGAGAAGAAAAGGGGAACAGATAGGAGAGCGAAAGGAGACCAGTAGATCCTCTCGTTAGAACGGGAAGTGCATGCTACAAGGGAATTAGCAATGGTGGGAAAGGCTTTTCTCACGGGAGAGGGGAAGGGGTCTCCCCTACGCGAAGGAGGAACGAGAGGTGAGGAAAAGATGGTCAGAAAGACGCCAGGATTACCCGAGGTTTAGGAGTCGCCACCATTTGCAAATTGGCCTCTATGGAGCGACGCCATAAAGATGAATATCCACTCCTAACGTTGGGGTGTTTACTACACTCCAACCACCTAATGTTTGGCCGGATTAAAGGAGGCCCCTTGGCTTTACAGCACCAGGCTTGGGCATACCAAGGCCCTCAAACCACACAACCATCTCAACAGCTCCTGACAAAATCATCTTGATTCGACGTCTCATGCCAAAAAAGAAAGAAAATAATACAAGATGATAAATAAGTATAATGCAATAGAATATAGATGGATGAAAAAAAAACTTTTACACGTCATTATAATCGATGCTTATAAATAGCCTATCCTATAATCTCGCAAATGATTGAATTAAAGTTTATTCTAACGCGTCAGTAATAATAGTAATAATAAAAACATTATTACAATTAGTTAAGACTTGAGTTGAGAGCAACACCAACCCTTTTTACACCACCATAACAAACACTATTTCCAGCATGACTTCATCAAGGTTAGATAAATCACTCATTGCTTTGCCCACACGCCGTCCCACGTGCACCGCGCCACTTCCCGGCCGAAAACACTCGCTGACAGATCGTTCGACTTCAATGCCATCTTAAATCAAACAGGTTATTATAATGCCTTGGATGCCGTGTAGAAGAAAAATGGGTTGTAACATAATGCTTTAGGTATCATGTAGGAGTAAATGGGTTGTTATAATGCCTTTGATACCGTGTAAGAGAAAATGGGTTGTCACATATTGCTTTAGGTACCATGTAGGAGTAAACGGGTTGTTACTTTGATGCCACTGAAGATTAGACGGTCTTAATGCCTTCGATGCCATGTAAGAGTAAACGGTTGTTATAATGCCTTAGATACCTTTTAAGATTAGACGGCTTGTTGTAATGCCGAGATGGTATTCGTGGGGAAGATATGTTTAAGTAGGTAATTAAAATACACAGCCTATAAGTGCCCGCGTGACCATTGCGTTATTTGCGATCATATAATGGACAAGGTGTATTGACGTGGTTCATCGGCGTTACACTTCTGTTGCATTTGTTCGAAGGGTTTTGTGATGAGCGGAATTGTATCTTTTATTTTACAAATACGAAAGACGGGAGTGTAGCAGTCGTTTGAGGTAGTTTTAGGTTGAATTGTCTGTGACTATGTTTGATTTGTCGAGAAACATTCTACATTAGGTATATTAGTTTTTTTTTTCAAGTATTTATGTGAAAGGTATTGACTAAACTCTTTAGCCGTGTGTGTGTGTTTACACATCAGTTATTCGTATATTACTTGAACATTTTAATTTTCTTCGATTGATTTATGAGCACGAAATCGTTTAAAGGTGTAAATACGAGTGCACATTTGTTCAAAGCAGCTGAATAACGCTTGTTGACTGTTAGGCAAGGGGATATCTGGTTTCCTTCCGGTAGTTGTGCGAGCCGCAGTGCGAAAAGTCTGTACATTCATGTTTTATCGTTTTGTCTTGACTTTTAAATCGAAAATGTGTAGGTAGATGGCGTTAATTCCAAAATAAGATACGTAGGCGAGTGGATCGGGGGGGGGGGTGCGACAAAAAAGTGATCGATCCCCCAAACCCGATCTCAACCTGAAGCCGGGAATGGTCCTTTAAATGGGCTTTTACACATATTCCTCTTCATCCCATTCAAGAGGCCGGTGAATAGAGCGACTGAATGATTGAATAAGTAACCGGGAGGGGGGAGGGGGAGGGAGAAGGACACGGGGCAGTAGTAGGCGCGGCAGGAGAGAGGGCCCGCTGAGGAGTGAACTGCCAGGGATGCGGGGACGGCTGTAAATCATAGGCTATTTGGGCCCCCAGGGAAGGAGGGGGACTATAGCTTAGACTTTCCGAGTGTTTGGGGGGAATGTGTGTGTGTGTGTGTTGAGTGAGAGAGAGAGAGAGAGAGAGAGAGAGAGAGAGAGGAGAGAGAGAAGAGAGGAGGAGGAGGAGGAGGAAGAGAGAAAGAGAGAAAGAGGAGTGAGAGAGAGAATGAGAATGTCAATACCAGTGCCTATGTCAGAAGTAACACAGTTCATTTCATTCCCTTTTAACAACCTGCTGTACTTGGAATGTTCGACCATTCGAGAGAACAAGATCTCGTGGGCATTCTCAATCACTCGGGTCTGACGTGCGCTAAGTGGCTTGCTCGCGGCTTGTCTTTGTCACTCACGCTGTCGGCCTTTGTCCTCATAGATTTTTTTTTCCTTTTCTTCTTTTTCGGGGGGTATGTGTGTCGGCTGATCATCCTAAACACCTTGCAGGCGTCTGTAATTGAGCAAAGCACCGCCTGCTCGTAACTTTCACACGCACACAGTCGGTCATGGCGAGTGAGGGAGAGGAGGAGACCCCGCCGTCCATGCTGTGACGTCACATATGCGGTGTGATGCTCGTCCCTTCAGCGTGACGTCACAACTGAGCTCCTGGAAGCCTCGTTACGCAAGGTTTTAAGAGGCCAGGTAGACCCGCGGCGGCGTTCGCTCATTGCCCGATAGCCTGCCCGGGGTTTTGAGGGGACGCCCCGTCGGGAGTGGGTTTAGAGGGTGGCCTTCCAGGTGCCCGGGAATGTAAGAAGGAAGGAATGCGTCTGATTAGGTCTTTTTATGTTGCGATGCTGGCGTCGGGATGAGGAGTGTCAACATGTGGCGGAACACTGAACCATGAGGAAGCATAGCAGCTCCTCTGCTGTGAATTCTCACTCTTGTTTCTTTTTCTGTCTTCTCTGCCCTCTCGTCTGTTCTGCGCTAGCCCAAACCCTTGTGGTCTGTCTGTCTCCCTTCATTTCATTCAATTCTTCCCGACATTCATTAACTGACCTTGCTATCACCCTGATTCCTTCTCGCTCTCTTCCTCGTACACACCTTTCTCGCTCCCACGTCAGCGCTTCACCGCCAGGTAGCCGGAAATGTTGTCATGGAATGCCCGGGATGGTTTCTTCAAAACCCGCATTCCTTTCCCCGGGCCTGTGGCTTCGCGGAGTTCGCGCCCTCCTCCCGTCGCCCTCTCCTATGGGGGCAAGACCGCCCCTCACTCGCTGTCGGTGGGTGTTGCAAAGGCCCCTCCTGCCCCTGTGAGCCCATACAAGTCCCTGTCCCTCCGCGCGCCCCATCGCCTCGCCTCCCGTGCCCGCGGGGCCGAGAAAGGGAAAGAAAGGGAGGCGCTAAAGTTTCGCCGCGTCGGGAGTGCTGAGAAGAGGAGAGCCGGAGACGCGTTTCTCGAGATGCGCACTCGGCCTGCGTTTAGTACGCGGCTTTCGCAGAGGATGTGCCTGCCGGGAATGACAATGGAACGCAGAGGGAGGAGGGAATTCTCCTTCTCCGCCGGCCCCGTCTTCTTCCTCCCCGCGAAATTCGTTTTTTTGAATTTGAGGAAAGGTTGACAGTTCAGCGGTGTTGCCATCGGCGGTCTCGTGCGGATGCCATTTTCAGGGGCGGGTGCGGGGTCGGCCTATTCAGAGAGGGTAAATAAGGCAAGGGGCATTAAGCCCGGCGGAATTGAGTCTGCCTGGTCTGTGTTGGATCAGCCGTGTGGTCAGCCGAGGAGGGGGGGGGATCCCCACTCGCTAATTGGGCATCTTGTAAACATCGTAAACGTTATCGCCCTTGATCTCGTGTTGTGGCGCTGCGACCGAGTTTCTGGCCGCCACCCTCGCCGCCTTCGCCCCGCCCACCCCTACCGCCCTTGCCCAGCACGCCCACCAAGGCCACCGCAGACACCCTCGTCCTTACCGAACCGCACCAGCAGCGCCTTCATCCGCGTGTCGTGTGCACAGTGGCACGCGAAGGCCACGGGGGCGCTCTTACTCCACGGGCTGCATGACCCGGGGCGACGCGCGCGCGCGCCGAGTCCATCCTTTGATCGGAAGCGGTTTGGCAGCGAGAGGCCTCGGCGCTCCGGCAGCACCTTCCCGAACAAGGTGTTCCTTCCATCTTTATTCCTGATTCTTTTTACTTCTTCAATTTCTACTACTACCTCTACAACTTCTACTACTAGTACTACTACTACTACTACTTCTACTACTTCTACTACATCTACTGCAACTACAACTACTACTACTTCTACAAATTCTAATACTACTACTCTTATTACTTACTACTACTACTACTACTTTTACTACTATTACATTTACTACTACTACTACTATTACATTTACTGCTACTATTACTACTGCTTTTACAACTACTACAACTTTTACTACTACTACTATTAGTACTGCTGCTGTTGCTGGTGTTACTGCCATTAACACTACTGCTAGTACTAGTAATGCTGTTAATGCTACTAATACTACTGATGCTGCAGTTCTTACTACTGCTGCTATTACTACTGCTATTACTGCTACTACTGCTGCTATTACTACTGCTATTACTGCTACTACTGCTGCTATTACTACTGCTATTACTGCTACTACTGCTGCTATTACTACTGCTATTACTGCTACTACTGCTGCTATTACTACTGCTACTGCTGCTGCTACTACTACTACTACTACTACTACTACTATAGCTACTACTACTATTACTACTATTACTTCTACTACTACTACTTACTACTACTACTACTACTACTACTTTTACTACTACTACTACTTTTACTACTACTACTACTACTTTTACTACTATTACTTACTACTACTACTACTACTACTACTACTACTACTACTACTACTACTACTACTACTACTACTACTACTACTATTACTACTATTACTATTACTACCACTACTATTATTACTGCTAAAACTATTACTACTACTACGATGACTACTACTACTACTACATCTACTAATGATAATAATATTACTACTACTACTACTACTACTACTTTTAGCGCTGCTACTGTTGCTGGTATTACTGCCGTTATCATTTCTGCTAGTATAAGTAATGCTGTTAGTGATGATATATACTATTATAAGAA
>NW_020868699.1:52500-57500 GCF_003789085.1 Penaeus vannamei
GTCGGTACGATGTCCAGGCTGCCACGGCGCCCAGGTAGAGTCGCAGGCAGAGCGCAGGCAAGCGGCGTCGAGCGAGCCGAGTGCGACGGTGTGAGGGCGACCCGAGCCCCAGGCACGACGCCGGCCGGGTTACTACACGGCTTCAGGATTCGTGCAAAAAATGAGTTCACCGCTGATGTAGTGGCGGTCGCTGCCACACCCGGAGCCCCCGGGGATGCCCACGATCCGAGCCCGTATGAGCGGTGATGGGAATGCCGTGCCCAGCGCCGCCCGCTCGGGAAGTCCTGCCTCGCTACGGCTTTGGCACTGGCGACGCTGAAGGTTCCCTGCCACTGATACTTGCTGGAGGAGGAGGTCGTGCGCGATTCCTGGTATCTTATCGTCAGCTGGCAAATTCCGGACTTGATACGCAGGATCTCCCGGTGCTGGCGATGGAGGCGGCGCCCCTGGCACTGGCACTGGCGCCATGCTGCACTCTGCGCACTGGCACGGCTCGAGGCGACCGAGATAAGGAGTCGCTGTGTCAGCCTGCACACTGTCAGCAGGGCGCCGCCTACTGCTATCAGTGCTTTGCTGACGGAACTGAAAGTGAGGATGAAAGTTAGATTCGTAGAGTGAGAGTTTCAGGGATTCTGAAAGAAAGGAAGAGACTCACCAAGGCTAACGCTGCTAACTGATTGCCATTTTATTTGTTGACACGTATAACATCAGTGCTTCTGAACCGTACAGAAGTATTTTTCATTTGTTTTGGTTGCAAGGGACCCACAAACTGCACGAAATTAATTTAGCATAGAACCGCGTACGTGTATCATTAGTTGTGCTTTGGTTCCAGAGAGACGCCAAAAGACAAGACTATTTACTTTAGTCCAAGCCTCGGCATTCTTATCTAAAACACACTTCAGGTTTACTGCAGGTCGACACTTTCATCCTGCGAATGCGCATTGAACTGCAGGTTACGGCTGATGGTCAGAGTCCTTAGCTCTTTGTTATTCTAGTGAGTAAGCGGATGAGTACGGTGAGTAAAAGGAAAGGAAGGGCTTGGTTCTGAACGCGATGGTGTTGACGGCGCCCCTCCCCCGATCCGGATATTCGGAGCTGAGCAGGTGATGAATCAACCCCGTGTTTCCCAGCCAATCAAAACCTGTCTGAAGGAGCACGGAGACCCGGGGTGGCCTTGAGCTCAGTGGCAGATGGACAGTGTGTTACTGGTGTGTTCCCTCTGCCCGGCTCGGTCGACACCTCCGCCTCTCCTCGCATGCTCGTGGACGCGCTCGTGCCTTGTCTCATTTGCCTCACACTCCCTTGCCCCTCACATCGCACCCTCGTTGACTCATCCCTTGACTCACACGTCCCTTGGCTCATTTACCGTACACTCCCTTCCCCTCATCACATCCTCGTCGACTCACTGACCCCTTATCACCTCTCCTTCCCCTTCCCCCTCATACTATTCTCACCCTCACACCCTAACCCTGCCTCACACCTTCGACGCTCTGCATCCTAATGTCCCATCACGTAAGGATGTGGCCAGGGGAGGAAGTGGCGGAGGAAGACGGCGATCAAGGGAGACCGCGAGATATGCAGCGTCGAGAGGGAAGTCAGAGGCGGAGGGAGGAACTTCAGGGGCCGGAGACAGTGAAGTCGCAAGGGGGAGTCAGGGGGTGGGGGGGGGATTGTCAGGAGAGATCGGAGGCGTTTGAAGGGGGGTGAAGTGAGGCCCGGAGGAAGAGTGGGCAGCGAGAGAGAGGGAAAGACGGGCTTCGGAGTTATTCATAGACGGTCGCGTCGTAAATGAAGAGGTACGATCGGGTAGAAACGGAGCGTGGTTGAAAGGGAGAACGAGAGAGAGTAGAGAAGGACACTTAAAATTGTCCATGACATGTGGGGCTGGAGAGAGGGTCGGTGTCCCGCGCTGATGGTGGCCGTGCACAGACTGAGGAGTAGCGGCCGGATCCGTTGTTTTAATCCGTTCCTTTGAATCCTGTTCTGTTTCCTGAAATCAAGCTTCGTCGAATCCGAGTTTTGAAAACCCAGTGTATGTATTTCCAAGGTAACACATTGCCTTGTTTTAATGATCCAAAGTCAGAGCGTTTCCTCTAAGGCGTAACTTGTATGTTGTTCTCCACACTAGCTTCGATTCACATTAGCATCCTAATTGGTCATTCGAAGTCGATGTGGTATATACTTATCGCCACCCTTAGATAAACGAATGAGTATTATTCCATTTGGGACTAAACACGAGTGCTGTGATGAACATCGATTTTATGATGGAAATATGTGTCTACGAATGATAAGCCGTAATGAAATGCGATCTCACGAACGTATTATTCTGAATCTATAAACATTTCGAAAGACTGACAAGATCTCAAAAGTTTGGCTTGAAGAGGAGGGTCTTCTGCGGGAGGAGGTGCCTGAGGGAGGAGGTCCTCGGTGGCGAGGGGACCGAGGCAGCGACGCGAGGACCGGAAGGAAGGCAGACACCTCGGAGGATGTTCAAGCGGAACCGCAGCGGCAGGAGTCATGTCCTAGACGCCACTCGTCAGGATGAAGAGGCCGCCGCTGCCCTGAACAAACGGCGGCGTCTCGAGAGCAAATCTGGAAAGTAAATGATTCGGTGCCATTGCCTCCCGGGGACGTGTCTCTGGGCTTAATGACTCCTCTCCCCCTCCTTCCTCTCCTTCCTCTTCGCTTCCTCGTGCGTGCTAGGTGGTCAGCGGAGGATCTCTCGGGCCGGGGCCTTTATCCCGCTCTTATCCTCGGCGCGCACGACTCCTCCTCACAGGCATCCTTCCTTATTCCTCCTTGCGTGCACGGCTCTCCTCCCTCGCCAAACCTTCTTTCCCCTTGCAGTGTTTCGCTTTCTCCCTTTATCGCACGCCCCTTGTATATATCATCCATGCTTTTATATCACAGAGAGACGTCTTAGCATCCATCCCTCATCTCTCGGATCTTCTTCAAATCTCGAGCACATTTTCTCTCATCTTCATTTTTGTTCTTGGTCTGTCTCTTTTGATTGTTGCTATTCTCTCGTCTTTTCAATGGTTTGTTTTTGTCTTTCTTGCTTCTTGTGTGTTTCCCTTGGGTGCATATTCCGCAAAAGGGCCCCAGGTTACGTTCGAAATCATGGTGATTACTGGAAGAAAATCGCGCGTTTTTGCTAATAAGAATTCCCATCGTGTGGAACTTCAAATTCGTATAAGGTTACATTCCACAACCTTTGACGGTACGGCACTCATGAGAAGTGAAACTGATTTTGTTCTATCTTTATCTCACGTTTTTGTCTTTCTTGTGTTACCGTCATCCCAGCTCAGTGTGTCGCATACCTCGCCGTCCGAAGGTCAGCGCTGCTCGTCGGTCAGCCGTCTGGAGATGAGGCCAGAAGCGCATCGGATCTTTCGATTCCGCCCACGCCCTTCCGAGCAGCAGAAGGGCCCCTCGCCGTCGGACTGCACAGGCACACGGCATGCGACCCAGCAGGAGCGCCGGCCGAGAGGAAGCGAATCGCGCAGGAGGTCTGGCGAGGGAGCGGGCAGCGCTGGCCGGGAGGAAATGCCACGTGTCGGGCCGCGCGGATCGGATAGTCCTCCCGTACCTTGGTTATGGGCTTTTCGTGTTGCGGTCGTGTGCGGTCGCGGGCCTGTTGTTACGGCGCGATAGCTTTCAGTTGCAGCTCAATAGATTAGCAGCAGCTGAAAGTTTGCTTGTGCAACACACACTCACGGATGCCCGTACGTGCACGCATATACACGCGGTCATAGACACTCTCTCACTCGCTCACTCACACACACACACACACACACACACACACACACACACACACACACACACACACACACACACACACACACACACACACACACACAACACACACACACAACTTACATTTACTCTCACACACATACGTACACATACAAACCCATATGTTTGTATATATGGGAGGAGGGTTCACAGGATTCCCAAGTTTGTCGCGTTGAATGTCACGACTGAAAATAGCAGCGGGAAATGACGTCACTGCGGTCCGAGTATGCCCATCGGGTTCTTTGTGAGGCGGTCGTGTGCGCCGATCAGGAGACCCGCAGGAAACGCGTCACGGCCGAGCCCCGCGCAGGCTGAGCAGACGGAGGCAGGGAAGTCCTTCAGGAGGCGACTTAGACAAAGGGCGCCGCCGGGGAGGTCTGGAAAGGAAAGGCTTGTGTTAGGAGGGACAAGATTCCCTGCAGGTGACAGTGATTAAATCCTAGACGAGGCTAAGGAGAGACAGGGCAGTGTATCAGGGACAGGTATGGCCAGGTACTAGGTCAGGGGTACCATTAGGGAACATGTACGGTTCAGCCGCCTTCAGGATGAGTGGGTAGAGACTAAGGGCGCGGGCTGAGGGATTCCGGGGATCAGATATGGCCAGTTTAAAAGGGACTAAATAGGACTGAGAATTAAGTGTTGGAATGCGTGAGGTATGGGCCACAATAACCCACGCTATCTCTCTCTCTCTCTTTTTCTCTCTTTCTCATTCCATCCTACCTCCCTCTCCCCTTCCCTCCCCCCCTCCCCCCTTCCCCTCTCTTTCCCTCCATCACTCCCCTTCCCTCCTTCCCTCCACTACCTCACCCCCCTTTCCCTCCACTACTCACCCCCTTTCCCTCCACTACATCACCCCCCCCTTTCCCTCCACACCTCACCCCCCCTTTCCCTCACTACCTCACCCCTTTCCCTCCACTACTCACCCCCCTTTCCCTCCATGCCTCCTCCCCTCTCTCAGTATGATTGAGAGAATATTTTTCGAAGTCTTTCAAGGTGTTGGATCTACAGGATCAGTTGCAATCATTCTGAAGCAGGCGCGAGCTACACTCTCTCGTGGGGTCAGTGCCAAGCCTCAGGCACCCGCTTGAAGCTAAGCAAGGCAGAGTTCAAGCTACACCCTACACGTTTCTTCCCAGACAGATAGGTCCTATGATATCACTCTCTCCTCTATATGCTCTCTTTCTCTCCTTTCTCTCATCGTTCTC